>NW_004624760.1:18877699-18899194 GCF_000247695.1 Heterocephalus glaber | reverse complement strand
TCTCTCTCTCTTTCATTAAGCAACCAGGGCCAGGGATTTAGCTCAGTGGTTCTGCTGCCTGCCTCACAAGTGCAAGGTCCCAAGTTTGATCCCCGGTACCAAAAAAACCCAAAAAAACCAAAATCATATCAAGCAACCAGGAAATCAATCTAGACTCTTAAGGGCTCCCATGCAGAGTGTGTTCCCAGGATATACACACATCAGTGTCTTTGTGTAAGCTGCAGCTCCGCAAGAGCATGGGCTGACCACGTAGAATAAAATTCTTACAATTAAACTCTACCATAATTGAATGCGTTGCTTCAGGTAGAGGTGAGCCCTCTGTCTACGAGATGCTCATTCATTCATTCATTCGCTCATTACAAAGCATGTTCATTACAAATCAGATACTGTTCTAGGTCCTAGAGGAAGAGACATGATTAAGAAGACCTAGTCCTGTACTCAATGAGCTTAGTTCCTGGTGGAGAGAAGAGAGGGACAGTTCATGAGCAATGACCTCACAGAGTGATATATACTGTAAGAGGGAAGTGTAGCGTGTTGTGGAAGCACAGTGGGGTTTGTGGGAAGTGTTGTAGAGGTCACATGAGAAAGAGAAGTAGATAATGAGGCAAAGGGGAGAAGGGAGAGACAGTGCTCTGGCGTTGTTAGGCATGGTATGTGGAACCTCCTTGGTGAGAAGGAGCATGCCACAGATGGAATTTTTACTTTTTTCTAAAGTCACCCATGTCCTGAGGCTAGGGCGTCAAGCGGGGTCAGCTGGCACAGGACTCTGCCATCTTAGTCAGGAAATTTGGGGCTTATCATTAGGGCAATGGGGACTTGTTGAAGGACGTAATGTGGTCAGATCATGATCCTCAAAGGTACTTCCTGCTGCCCACGTAGACTGAGGAACTCATCAGTGGAGCACAGGGGAGATGGGATGTGTCCTGCCTTCGAAGAGCAATAGTAAATGGATTTGATGATGTGGCAGAATGTTGCTTCAGCCAGATGTTGCTTTGGAGTCTCAGGTGGGGAATGGGGAATGAGACAAACTGGCAGTAAAAGGTCCTTCCAGCCCTGGGATTTGGGGATTCCAGACCTCTCTTGCTGGATGTAGCTTTTTCAAGGCTCTGCCAGTTGATTTGGCTTCTGCACTCCAAGTACACTGGCACATTCTTTATTACTGGGTATGCCTAGGTGTACAGAGCTTCCAGGCTTGCTCATCTTAGACACCTACTTCCCTCCATGTGTCAGACATGGCAGGTCTGAACTCCTATAGAAACAATTAAGCTGTTTTGGCAGTGAAAGATCTCTACTCCCTTTGATGTATGTTTAATAGAGGAAAATGTCCTTCGCTTTTAAAATCCCAGATCAACATTTGGCATCCCCAATACTCTGGGATTTGGCAGCTTTCTCTTTGAATGGAAGCCTCTGGGCTGCCAGTGATTGTCTCTCCCTTGGCTCTATACCATGGCCTCACCCTTCCACCTACACAGCGCCACCATCTTCTAGCATTTAGTTCATATCTCTGCCAACTCTTTCATTTTTCCCAGACTTGTTTCTTCTTCATATCTTTTTCTCTTGACTATTGAGCCACCAAATCTCAGAATAAGGAGTGGCTGATAGAGCAATTCTCAGATTCAGTCAATTCATTTTACCAATAGGAGAGCTCAAGTGAAGAAAGGGACTTGCACATGGTCTGATAACATAAAAGCCACATATTCAGGTCTCTTTTATCCCAAAGCAATACCTACTGTGTACCAAACACTCCATTAGGTTCCTAGCAGCCACCTCCAATAAAAGATAACCAAGATCAACCCCCAGTGTTCTACCCATTTAACCATGCTCAGAGTCTGTTTTGTGAAAGATGTTGCCATACTTAGGAAGGTTCCTGAATCCTAGAACTCTCATCAATAAAGTGGAAATAACGATCTGGGAGACTCTATAAAGAACAGATAAGAGCAGTGTCTTTGGGTTCGTGTTGCACATACACTTTTATGTGAGTGTTTATCACACAATGTCCCTAAGCTTCACCTTTAACTTGGAACTGAAATTTCTAATTTGTTCCCTTGTTGAAATTATTAAAAATCAACTAAAATTAAACACTAAGCATTGGTCTCCTGATGTCTAGACAAGACTGATATGTCACATGTGGAAGAAGTGTATTTTCTCCCATCTTGGTTCTGGTCTGCCATCCCTTACTGTACCTATCTCTGCTTTTCAGACTGGACCCAGTGTCACAGTGACCTGCACAGAGGGCAAGTGGAATAAGCAGGTGGCATGTGAGCCGGTGGACTGTGGTGTCCCCGACCACCATCACGTCTATGCTGCTTCCTTCTCCTGTCTGGAGGGCACCACCTTTGGCAGCAAGTGTTCCTTTCAGTGCCGTCACCCCGCACAGTTGAAAGGTATCATGAGTCTTTGCCTCGGCTTGGCCTCTCTTTGTCTGTGGGAAACCTAGAGGCTGCTTTCAGGCCTCCTTCTGGGTCTCAAACCCTGAAGGTTGGACCAAGTTCTATCTGTGTTCTTGATTTGTTTCCTACCAATTGTGTTTATATAAATGGCCCCCATTGTGCAGCTAAGGAAATATATGTGGATAAAAGTGTCAGTTAAATATGTTTCAAGACTGAACATTTTGCAGAGGGTGGTGTAAGGGGACAGAGAGAGTAGAAAAAGCTACATTTGATACTGATGCAACTAATTCACTCTGCATAATTAGGACCCAGTAAGTCATATGAGGTCAATGACATTCATATTTCCATTTTGCAGAGGAGAAAACTGAACCTTGAAATTTAAAGAGTCTGCCCAAGGCTGCTGTATTTGTGGTGGATGGGGCCATGTTTTAGCACAGATTCATCTTTCTGCAGTGCCCAGTGTTACTCTAAAAGAAGGGGGTGCAGGGGAGAGAGGTGCAGGTATGGACAGGAAGCTCCTGGGGTCTTCATTGGACTGGGCACTAGGGGTATGGAGGGGAATAAGAAACTCTGACATACTGGCAAAAGACTACATTTTGGAAACTAGAGAGATTCACCTGGAGGTCCTAGAAAACCAGCACTAAAAGAGCTCTGGGAGCTCATCAAGAATAGCTAGAAATATTGAGAAGCCAGTGTCCAGCAGGAGAAGGGGAAAGAACTTGTACAAAATCACTCGAGTTAGTGGCACTTTCAGGATGAGTGCTTCTGGCTTCTACTTCACCACATATAGGATTTTCGTACTACCTGATTTGGGAGGTATTAGGACCCTCCCCTTCATGTGATTTAGCGAAGAAAATACCAGATCCAGATACCTACAGTAATACTCATCTGAGTATAAGGTTGCACTTTGGGGTCCATCATGATACAGTGAACATGAGAGACCATCTGTGAGATGTGGGGAGCCTTGGGGGAAGTCGGTGTATTCCTTTACACTTAGATGTACTATTGCGCGTGCCTAACTTCCAGGCATTTTGATGCTAGAGGGCATTGATATTTCACTACATTCTTAAAGAAACACACGACTCTCAAATATTCGGAAGCTCATACGAACATGAGGACCTTGAGGGCAGTGGCTGTGTCTAATGTCTTTCCATGCTGTTATCGATGAGCCCGGGAATACAGGCCTGGCATCCACTAAGACTCAACAAAATGTATCGGCTAGATGGCTGGATGTATTGACGAAATAAATACCACAGGACATGTTTCTTTTAAGAAATGAGGCAAAGACCCATTAATCTTACTAAATTGCCCCAAAAGAAAGGCAGGAAGTGCATCTGGGACACATTCTATAGCTTCTCTCCTTTTTAACCCAATAAGATTTGAATAAAAAAGTCATAGACATTTCATTTGAGCTGTTACGAAGATGTAGGTCAGAGAGAGGGGAAGAAAGCAGTGCAAATTGGAAAGCCTCCAACTTTCAAGCCATCCAAGCTCACTGCTTGGCCCCATTTGCCAATGGGATACAGAATGTATTAATAACTCCAGACTAAGAAATCACACTTCTCTCAATCAGAGGCCCTTGGGAAAAGGAGGTGTTTAAATTAGCATTGATTATGATAGCTTTTATTGTGGCCAATAATAACTCTTATTCAAAGTGATGCAGGCCCTTGTTGCCATTGCTTCTCTCCTGACTATGGTTGAGGGAAGGGGACCTTACTATACAAATGAAGCCTCAGGAGGATCATCACCTTGAGAGTTGCTATGGCACTGAGAATACTGGAAGTATCTTTTTCGTTGCCACACAGACCCTCTAGAGCCAGCTGCCATCCCTGCAGCTCAGGTATCTGCATCCTCTGGTATACAGATTTCTGTTCTGAGGCTTCTGACTGGGTTTTCATGCAGCAAGGACTAGGCACGGGTGCTACCACTTCTCTCTTGAGCTTATAAGTGTTACTTCACTTGCCTCCTTTATCAAAGCTGGGGGCAAACAGATGATCAAAACAATTTTCTCTCCATTATTTGGTTTACTTCTTTTTCCTCCTTCCTCCCATTTTCCCCTTCTTTTTGCAGCATGGATTAAACAGAAGAAGCAATAGCTCTAGAATTAGAAAGCCAAAGTTTCTAATCTAATCCCTTTCCAAAGTTTTGGTCTTAGATGAACAATTACAGATTTATGAGGCTTCATATCCTCACTTATAAAATAGGCTTATGGTTGTTCATGTTGAAGGTTCAGTTTGAGGATTAAAAAAGATGGTATATATAAAATCTCAGAGCTAAGTGAAAGTGCTTACTACATGCTCATTTTCTTCAAAAAGCTTCCCATAAAGACCTAGGGCAGGGGATTTAGCTCAGTGGTTCCGCCACCTGACCCACAAGCACAGGGACCCAAGTTTGATCCCCAGTACCAAAAAAAGAAAAAAGAAAAAAAAAGACCTAAGCAATGGTTGATCTCCCAACTCTTTACCTATTTGTCCTGAGGGGTTCTTGAGACTGAAAATATGGAGACATGGTACATCTGCCATTTTTTTCTCAGGCTACAAGGTCGATGCCTTCAGAAGATCTGGTACCAGGTAGGATAAACTATTGAGTGTAGTCCCTGGGAAACTAGCTTTACACAAGCAGCACAAACTCACCCGACCATTACATTACAGGTAAATTTTTCTCAGCTTTCTCAACCATCCTGGAATATAATTTAAATTCCAACCTGTCTTCAAGATTTGGGCAAAATATTCTGTGAATTCATCATCTTAAAGTTACTTCTGCCTAGGTTCTTTATCAAATGAACATGGGAAGAATCTACAAATATGGATGAGGGGAAAAGTCATCTCAAACTCAAAAAAGGACAATTTGAAAATCAAAACCACAAATGTTTAATCAAATGGCTAAAAATACATCACTTACATCACCTAGTTAACCCCGACTCAGCTCAACTATGTTGTGTGCATTTAATATTTACAGGGAGTGTAGCTTTTAAAGTAAGGATGTCCAGATTCTACAAAGATCTTTTAAAGAGGTTTTCCCCTTTCCTATATCAGCTTTCTCCTTTTAATCTTAGATTTGAAACTCCGTCTGTTCACCACTTTCCAGAAAACACCAATTCCTGCTGAGCCCTTTCAGATTTCTTAAGGCCTACCGAAGAAGAGATAAGAGCTGGGTGGATGTGGAGAGTGATCACACCCTGCAGTGCTCCGCATTTAACCCTTTTGCCTTGGGTGAAATAGTGTAACTTGTGTTTTCCACTTGCATTTGTCTGTCCCTCCCTGGAGAGCAGTGTCCAACTTTACCAGACTCTCTTCCCTTTTTTAGGAAGGAGCCCTCATCAATTATCCCTAAAAATGACTACTTTGTAGATCATTCTCTTTGCTTTGTGCCTAGCATTTGGAACAATAAATAGGATCCCCTAGTAAAAAAGTTTGGAAGTGAGGGACCTCATTCTGGACAGAGGGAAGAGGGAGAGGATAGTGAAATCCTACTGTGTGGATAGTCCTTGATTTCATGAACCTCTACTGGTTTAAATTATTGGTTCCATTAAATTTTCTGTAAATAGTAGTTCTTCCTTGCTCATGCTCAGGGGTAGAACCCAGAGAGTAGACTAAAAGTTTCATTTAAAGTCAGATATACCTGGACTGAGCCTCAACTCTAGATTAAAGAACCAGTAATTTGGCCCTCCAGGGTCACTTACAAAATAGGGTTAATCATAAATTGCAATTGGGTTAATAGAAGGATCATGAAGATGGCACTAGTAATTCTTCCTTGGTCTATTCCATGGATTCAATTACAGACAAACCGTGATAGAATTCCATGCATACATGTAGGGGAAAAAAGAAAATTAAATAATCAAAGTGCAGTTTGATTGATTATTGGACATGTGATATGCTTTCTGAGGATGTCAAGCCCAACTCATATGAAATTTTTAATTCCTTGTGATTCCAGGACCATAGAAATGTGCTTTCAAAACTAAAATCAGCTAGACAGGCTGAGAAAGATTTATTTCCCTGGCTCAAAAGATGAGTAGATGAAGGAAGCTCATAGAAACCTAATTTCCAGTATCACCATTCTTGCATTCTGCTAGGAGACAGAGTAGCACATGCTTGAGTGATCAGAACTCTGCAGTTTGTGTGTGAATCTACCAAGTCCATTGCTGCTTTAGTGTTGCTTGCAGTACCTAACTTCTTGGTGCTTTGAACTTGCCCCTTTTGTGGACAGAGCATGCATCCATGACCAGAACAAAAAGTGTCAGTGCAGTAAGCATCCTTGAACATACGGAGGTCAATGCCAAGGACAAAAGGAAAAGGCAGAGGTCTGCATCTACCTTACTTGCTTTCTTCAAAGCCACTTGGTGTGTGCAAGTAGCGGCTAGAGCTGAGGCATAGAAATTTTGATTCTGCACAGTTCATTGCCTGCATTTTTAGAGTTGTTGTGGAGGTAGGGGACATATCCATGGTCCTGAATCACCAATACCTCCTTTAGCATGGCTCTTCTTTTGACACTGTGGACTCCTAATTACTTTCCTCCAGAATATGTTTTTAGTTTACATTTTATCTCTTGATTAACATTCTGCAATTTTTACATAGTCTTGTCACATGAGAACTATGAGTTTCACGCCACAATTCACAATTTGCTAGATGATAAAGTGTACTTAAGATCCCAAACACTCTTTCTCTACAGATATTTTATCCCTCCTGAGTGATTTGAAGAAGGTGTACTCCTTATATCTTTTATAGCTCCCCTTCCCAGTAAGCTTAAGTTATACCTGGGCACCCCAAAACACTGACCACCTCAGTTCCCAAAGAAATGAAAAACAGAAGTTTGTAGTCCCTAAGGTTCTGGATGCCTCTGTGTTTGTGTGAATTGCCTTTCCACACCCTTTACTTGTTTTACATGTGAAAATGTCTATAGCTGGCAATATTACACTTTATCAGTGTGATATTTTCTATGAGGTTTACAGACATTAACTTGTCTTGGGCTACCCGGATGTACCACACTGTTAAGGGAGAAAATAGGAGTAAATGAATAGAAGCAGCAGAGCTTATATGAAATTGCAAAGTACTTGGGGTTTTTTTGCTTTTGCTTTCTTTATTTCTGTTTTTAGTACTTGCCACCTACTAACACACTAAAGACTATAATTTAGTTTTTAGGATAGTTTATTGTGTTTTTCTTTATATAGCTAGATTATAAGCACCAAGAGGGCAGGGTTATTCTCGTTTTGTTTTATTTTGTTTTGTTTGATCCTTTGCCCCCAACATATAAAAGTGTTAAGAGGAAAGGAGAGAAGGAAGAAGGGAACAAGTTAAGCAAACAAGAACATTGACAGCACTTTTATGGGCCTTTTTAAAATAAATGTTACTGCATTTAATCTTCTCAACATATGAAAGTCAGGAGCAATTGTTTTCTTTCCGAGAATGGGAAAGTTGAAGTTGGCTCTTCCAGAAAATAAGAGCTCTGCTAAGCATATATAGCCAACTTTCCATTAAAAACAACCATCTCTGTGGTTCGACAAAATTGGTTTTGAAGGTGAGGGGTTTTTTTTTCTTGCTATAAGACAAGCTATAAGAACTTGGTAAAGTCTTCTTATTCTCTGAGTCCCTATTTCTAAATGTGTAATGTCATACAAGGGACATTGTTTATTGTAGAACAAATGAGATTGTTTATCAGAAGCACTCAGAACGTAGTACCTGCTCAATAAATGTTGGTTTCCTCATCACTGGATTGCTCCAACCTTCAAGTCCCAGAGCTCTGGCTATCAACACCATTCTGTTCTAACCAGGGAAGAGGAGATTTCAGTAGAGAAATACTCATCTCAGGTCCTGCTCTAATTGTCTTGGGGAGTTTTGGGCAAGCTGTGCCTCGATAATATATGAGCTGGCAGGGAAAAGCCTTACTGGTGTGTTTTACTTTTATTTTTAATATTCCCCATCAGGCCAGTGTCCCGATAGCAATCAGCACTCTGTCCGAGCTGGCATGAGCTTCAGGGTAGTGCTGCTTTCTTGGCTTCTTTGGCAGAGCTTCTCTGACCACTGGGGCCTCAACAGAAAATCCAGCCTCCTGATAACATGATGCTGTCTGTCACTTCCAGGTATGGATGGGCCCAGAACAGATACAAGGGTCCAGTCAAGAGGACATGCCTGGTTAAGGTCACACAGCACATTGATTTCAGAATTGTAGTAGATTCTGATAGGTGTTGCTTATGCTGCCAGCTATCAGAAGAAAAGTCCCTTCATCTCTTGGCAAGGAGGATGGATGGAAGGATCGTGAGGATCTCTTTTCTGAGCAGAATAAGAGGTTGAGAAGCTGTCTTAAGCAGCTTACCATTGCTGCAACAAAATACATGACATAAACAGTTTAAAGGAGGGATGATTTATTTGGGTTCATGGTTTCAAAGGTTTAAGTCCATGGTTGGCTAGCTCCATTGTTTTTGGTTCCTTGGTAAAGCAGAAATATGGTTGGAGAGCCTGGTGCAGAAAAGCTGCTCATCATCTGACAGCCAGGATCCAGAGAGAAAGGGGAAAAACCAGGGAAGAAGGGGCTGGGGACCCATTCCCTTCAACTAGGCTCCCCTCCTGTTTCCATCACCTCCAAATAGAACACGAAGTGTAATCTAATCGGTGAAGTAATTCACAGAAAAGTCAGAGCCTTCATGATCCAAACATTTCCCAAAAGTCCATTAGCAACCAAGCCTTTAAAACAATGAGCCTTTTGGGCACTATTTTGGATTTCAGCCATAACAGAAGCTTGGATTTTAGTTCATTGTAGGCATGGGGCAGTTCATTCCTCAGTTTGTGCCTCCTTTTTTTCTGTGCTTTCTGGAGCACCCTATGATCCTCAGTTATAAAAGTGGAAGGAGCTGGAGTTCCACCTGGGAGAGTCTCTTGGTGGTCAAGTCAGCTAAAACCTATGTGTTCGTTTGTCAGGGGCTCCCTCGTTTCACAACCCTGCCATTTTTGTCTCTCAGGCAACAACAGCCTCCTGATCTGTATGGAAGACGGGCTGTGGTCCTTCCCAGAGTCTCTGTGTGAGCTCATGTGTCTCGCCCCACCCCCGGTACCGAATGCAGACCTCCAGACAGCCCGGTGCCGTGAGAACAAGCACAAGGTGGGCTCCTTCTGCAAGTACAAGTGTAAACCCGGATACCATGTGCCTGGCTCCTCTCGGAAGTCAAAGAAGTAAGTGGGGCTGGGAGCAAACTCACGAGCTCCGGGAAGGGACACAGTCAGATCTGACTGCCTCTTTGGACGGAAACACTCATTGCCTTGCTGACCACCCAGTCATCCCATCCTGTTTTGTGGGAAGCACACATGACTTTAGGTTTGCATCAAACAGAACTAACTTAAAGTTCTGTCTTGGCTGCCACCTGCCTGTGTGATCTCAGACGGGTGACTTCAGTTCTCCGGGATTTTTCAGCAGCCAAATGAAGATGATAAGAACAATTTCCACATCAGGTTGTTGTGAAGAATCAGTGAGGATACATGTGCAAAGTGGTTATAAAGATGCCTTGTACAAGCCACCCTGGTGGCGCATGCCTATAATCCCAGCATTCTGGGAGGCTGAGGCAGAAGGACCATAAGTTCCAGCCCAGCTTGGGCAACTTGGAGGTTTGGCAAGGCCTTGTCTCAAAATAAAAATTAAAAAGGACTGTGAATGTGTTCAGTGTGAAGACCCCAGTCCTCAGTACTGAAAAAATCTTTGTGCATAGTAGTTTTATACATTGTAGGTATTCCTACCATCATTGAGCCAGCACCCATCCAAACACTCCAGAAGGAAGGGGGAGGTCAAATTGTTGGTGGGGCCTGAGTTTCATCTCAACCCACATGTTACTGAGAGAGTCTTATCTTCCTGTCTGCCTCTGGGGAAGGAGTTGCATGAATGCTTTCCCCCTAATCCCTACACACCCCACCACCACCTGTTGCAACAAGAAGGGAATCAAGAATAGGAAGACAACAGTGAGGCAGCCCAGTAGTATGTCGGGAGGGTATGCATCTGACCATTTGGTTGTGAGCTGTCTCTTCTCTCATCTCTTTCTTGAAGACGGGCCTTCAAGACTCAGTGTACCCAGGATGGCAGCTGGCAGGAGGCAGCTTGTGTTCCTGTGACCTGTGACCCACCTCCACCCAAGTTCCATGGGCTTTACCAGTGCACTAATGGTTTCCAGTTTAACAGCGAGTGTAGGATCAAGTGTGAGGACAGTGACACCTCCCAGGTAAGCCTCCTTGAGCCTAAGATCAATACCCTTGTCCTTCACCTCTGTGCTCACTGAAGACCAGACTACACCATAACAACCATTTCTCCAGCCTGCTGTCTACCTAGGCCTGGGTTGCATAATGACAACATCACTAATTAGCTTCCTTTGCAATTTCCCTGAGCTTCATTTCTCTCCCTACAATATCATGTTTTAATTGCTCAGAGATCTTAAATTTTAAGCATGTTTCAGCATTGGAAGCTTACACAGGAAATTATACATGGATTCTCAGTATGTGAAATTAGTCAGTTAAGCCACTCTGACTAGGGTTTTTTTATTTCCAGTTTTCTATCACTATCACCACCCACATTGGTCCTTGAAATATTTAAGGTCATAAGACAACCACTATCTTTAGACATCAGTTGGGCCCTGAAGCATAGAGAGAAAGTGCCCATATTTAGATGAGAAGTACAGCTTTGAGTACACCATGGAAGAAAGGAAGGTCAGGAGGAGCTGAGAGGGTTTGAATTTTATCTCCAGCCACATGTAATTGAGAGAAGGTCCTGGCTGCTTCTGCTGAGGAGTTCTGTCCATGAATTTTTCTAAATCCCCACATCTAGAATTCACCACCCCATAGAATGGGTAAGGAATCAAGAATTGGAAAGGAAAATAAAAGGCAAGAGGAGCCATCATTTCGAGTTGATAACCCAAAGATGCAAAAGATCCTCATCCAGGTGAGGCCAGATGGCAGCCAGCTAAGCCCCAGCACAGATTTCACCTTCAACCAGCCTTGACTGTCTTTGTCATTTAGTGTGACTCTCCAAATGCCAGGGGCTGCTAGCCCACCATCCTCAACTCCTTCTTCGCCCTTTCCTCACATCTAAGCCATTACCATTTCTCTTCAAAACGTCTAAAGCTGTTCCCGTCTGTCCCCAGTGCCACCACCCTAACCCCAAGCCACCATTATCCCTTTCCTGAGCCACCATGAACTTCCAGCATGTCTCCCTTCTGATCGTGGCAGTGCTTTTCCTTACGTCCCTTCAGAATGCAGAGTCTCCCTGTCCCTTGGGCAGGTTCTAGACCCTTGGCCATCCCCAGTGAGGCTGATCCCCTCCTCCCTGCGTCCTTTGTCTTAACTAGTCCTCTCACTTCTTCCAGGTGCCTGACCCTTCACTGTGCTCCATACGCAGACCTGTGGGGTGCCCTTCCGCTGCTTTCTAATCATCTCTCCCCCTGCATCCCTCCTTGGGATTCCCCACTTCACAGCACTGGCCACATGATCTAGCCATCATCTCACCCTTTCACCGCCCCACACCAGGCTGTGCCATACTTCACTGAGTTTTCAGTCAGTTGGATGCTGTCAGCATTTTGGAGAGTGCCCAGCACTTAGTAGGTCCTCAGGAAGTGGCAGCTGGATTAAGGTCTTGAGAAAGGGCTGCGGTGAACATCAAGGCCAGTTTTCTCACTTTCCAGATGAGAAAACCAACAGTCCAGAGATTCCTCTGCACTCAGGGTGGCACGGTGGCATCACCTCAGTCTGAGTCAGCACCCAGTGGCCCCCAAGAGTGCACAGGCGGAGCCCAGTAGGCTCTGTCTGAAAATCCTTGGCTGTGCACATGCAGGCTCCTGGGGACACTCATGGGTACTGGTGCACACTCCTGGGTAACTGCCAGGGCATAGGAGCCTGGGCCGGAACAAGCAAAGGCCAGAGATGACCGTGATGTCTTCCAGGCTGGTCAGCTTTCCTCTCCCTGCCTTACATAAAACTGTTGCTAACAGTTCTACAAACTGCTGAGCCAACTAATCTTCTGGCCGTGGTCATGCTATCAAACTGAAACCCAGTCTGCCTGGGGCCTGCCAAGGAACTTCCATGGCCAGTTTGTATTTAAAGGAGAGGAAAATGTAAATTTATCAGACCACTCAAGCAGCTCTGTTTGGCAGCGGGCGCTGAGGCTGGAGCTGGAGAAGCAGAGTATTGCTTGTCGGCTGAAAGAATGAGGGCGAGTGTGCCAAGCAGGCTCCTAACACAATCGACGTTTCTAGTTTGTACTGAAAGTGAATTTCCTCTACCCTCAGACCAGGGCCCTGAGAGCCAAAGCTAGTACTCACCTCAGATCCCCTCTTCCTGCCTGTAAACACGGCAGGGCCATAGGGCCCAGAGCATCTTGAGGCAAACAGCTTGTAAGGAGTGGGAATTCTCTTTGTTTTCCAAACAAGATCCAGATCCTGGCAGAAAAGACCGAGTTTGTTGTAGGGGAGACTTGTATACTCCCTCCTACTGCCACTAAAAGCTAATTAATAAGTAAAATCTCCACTTCCCTCATTTCACGGGAGGTAGTATAATGCTGGATCCGGAGGCTGGGTTCAAATCCTGGCTTCACCACTTAGTAGCTGGAGGACAAATTACTTAAATCTTTAAGCTATAGTTTCCTTGTATATCAAATAGGGGGACAAATAATACTACTTTCCTCATAGTTTATTTGTGAGAATTAAATGAAGTGATGGAAATAAGGCTGGAGTTGAGCAGGATGCAATCTATGCCACCAAACATGGCAGCCTGGGGAAGGCATACATGAACTAGCCTGCTTTTATAGTCATTCCAGTGGAGGAAATCCCTGATGCTCCGAGTGGGCTCCCAAAGTGCAGAGAAACGAGGGCCACCGGTTGAAAGCTAGCCCTCTGCTGGCTCGCTCCAGAAATCTGGAGAAGGGGCACTTGCCTTGCACAAAGGCAGGAAGTGGTGTGGGGAGACCCGTATGAGTGGGAGGGAGACCTGGTCTCTTGTTCAGTTAAACCTATAGAATAAGTGCCCCTCTAGTTTCTCTAGACCAGTGCTGCCCAGTAGAGATTTCTACTCTCATGAAAGAATTCCATATCTGTGCTGTGCTCTATGGCCACAGAGCACTGGAAACATGGTTATGGTGACCCAGCAACTAAATATTAAATAGCATTTGATTCACTGAATCAAATGTCAGTGTAAATAGTTACACTTATACTTAGAGTATTTGACAATTCAGGTCTAGCATTTATGGTGCCCTTGTCCTTTTAAACCAAGATGGTGAACGATAATAATAACCCCCCATTTTGAGTGTTTTTATGAGCACCAAGCTTGTATTGCAGACTTTCTCTCATTTTCTCAACTCATAATAAGTCCTTAAAAAAGAAACAATATCTCCATTCTACAGATGCAGATGAAAGGCTGGAGGAGGCTCAGTACTGACACTCAAGTTGGTTCTGAGTTGGGAGACAGGGCTCAGACTCCCCACCCCTGCTCTTCCTACTGCCCCTAAAGTTTCCAGGCCAGGCTGCTGGCAAAGGGCAGGCAGGGAGTCAGCAGGAAGCTGAGCTCAGACACTCCTGAGCTGTTTGAAGCGATAACTCAGGGCCAGCCCCCAGTGAGCAGCACCATGGGGGCTTTGCAGGTGATTAGGGGAGCAGCCAGCTTTGGGCTGGGCACAGGGCCTGCAGAGATGTCTGCAGCAGGGAAGGGCAAAGGCTGTCCATGCTTCATAGACCAAGAACTGCACCTAGTACTGGGTGGCAGCAACTTGTTGGAGCCAAAGGAGAAGGGTGGGTGCAGAATCAGCGACTCATACCTTTGGCTGCACGAGTCACAGAGGGTGGCTGCGAGAGCCCTCCTGTCACTAGTGGTGTGGCGCTGGCCCTTGCCTGCGTGGGCTCTGCTGTGGATGTGGCATAGCTGTCATAGGGACAGTGTCTGTGAGGCAGGGGCAGCACCTCATTCCAGGCTTGATAAATGTGCACTGTGCACCCTGAGGAAAGCTTCCTAGAGGAAGGCAGAAAAATCACAGAGCCAGCACCCGTAGAGCTTGGCATTACCTCAGAGGCCCCTGCTGCCACCCACTCAGTTTATACATAGGGCCACTGAAGCTCAGAAAGGACAGGGACTCACTCTGGGTCCCATGAGTTATGGAGAAAGCCAGGTCCTAAGCCAAGTGTCCACACCAAGTCACAGCACAGGCTACATTTTGTGCCCATTTTCAGTGCTGAGGCTGCATTGCCTTGAGGAAGCAAACACCTGTGAGGACACTGACCCAGAAGAGAGGCAGACTGACAGCAGCTGCGGTTCAGTGGGTGCTTACTGAGAGCCAGTCTCGGAGCACCACACTTACTGCCCATGGCTTCATTTCTGCTCCACAGCATGGCTGTCCTGCTTTACAGACCAGGGAGTGCAGTTTCAGTGAGGGAAGTGCTGTGCTCCATGTTACAAAACCAGGAAGTGAGGGATGGACACTCCTGTTATTAGGTCAGGCTGCCTCCGAAGCTGAACTCCTAGTCTCCTGCTACCCACTGCCTGGTTCTTGCTGGCCCTGGTGCCACCACCACATGCCCTATTGTGTTGACTTTCATTTCTACCTAGGAAGGGTCTCGATCTCCTTCTCTCTCCCTTCCCCCCACTTGCTTTCCTCCATCGTGCTGAAGGCACAGAGGCTCAGTGTCACGAGAAGAGATTCTGACATTGGCCTTTCATAGGGACATGGTGGTGCTGCTTTCTTCTTTGGGTTCTCGTCCTTTCAGAAGTGCACTGATGTTGGCTGGATTCTGCAGGCCCTGTTCCTTTGAGACAGTGCGGCAGAGTGTTCTGAGCCTCGGTGGACACTCAGCCGAGGGTGTGTGTGTGTGTGTGTGTGTGTGTGTGTGTGTATTCAAACACTTAACATAAATGGTCTCTTAACCTCTAGATACCTCCTTTATGTAGAAGATTCTGGGCTCTCTCAGCAGTCAGAGAAACTGAGGCACAGAGAAGTGAAGGAACCTTCCCAAGTTCACATACCTGGGAGGGTGTGTGCGGACCTTTGAACTGAAGCAGTTTCACTGCAGCCCATGCCCTTCACCACTGCACTGCACCATGCACACACTCACCTTTCCACTTCCTCGCTGACTCTCAGCTTCCCAGTTTGTAAAAAGAGCATGATTTTAGTTCAGAGTGTTAAAATGATTCTCAGGACACTAGGTATTTCATAAGTATTTGACAATCCAGATCTCTATGTGGGTAAAGAGGCAGGAAGTTAAACAGTATGTGACTTCTGACGGACTCAAAGGCACACAGAGGCAAACTGCTTTGGCAAAGGATGTTCAGCCCTTTTGTGAGAGATTTTACCTATTGTGTCTTTTGAGCCAGACACACGGACTTGGTTCAGTTCCCCAGCACCCACAAAACAGGTCTCTGTTCCTCTCAGAACAGAGCCTCAAAATCATCAGATCTTCTGTGGTCAACTTGACTCAGTCAGCCACTAGGCAAGGTCATTTCCCGTCTGCACCAGGTTGGGGCAAATGCTGAGGGCACCCAGGTGGAGCTCCAAAGGAGGCTCTGAGCATCCAGAGAGGCTCCAGAGTCAGTGCACGCAAAGGTGAGGAGGCAGGCAAGAAAGAGACGTGCACTCGGGAGGCAGGTGGTTCGCCTGGAGGAAGGAGCTCTGAGGTCAGGAGGTGGGGCTGGAAATGTCCTCTGGGTCCCATCATGGGAGCCCTGAAGTCCTGGCAGGCTAAGGCTTTTAGGCAGAGCGGACCCACCTTATTTTTGTTAAGGTAGATTTAACAGCAGAAAAGGGCCAGATGAGCCAGGCAGGAGAGGGAGAAAGTGGAGGCAGCAGGACCAGTACCTTATGCTCCCACCTTCTGTGGTGAGGCCTCCCCCATTTGAAACTCCCTGAGCAGATTCCAGTGAGCTCAAATACATTCTCTGCTGCAAACCCAGCTCTCCAGCCAGCTCTGGCCCACGTAGTGCTGAGGTCTGCAGCCCTTCAGAGGCTGGAGGCCAAATGCATCATCAGCCCAGGCCAAGGCTCCAGGAAATTGGGGTCAATTTCCTACTCCCCCGAGGGCCCAGCAGAATCATGGGGCCTAGAGCCTGGGGCTCCGACAGGGAGAGTCTGGGTTCTCTAAAGCCCCATGAAGCTCCATAAATTTGCCAGGAGCCCACACAGAACTGCTGAGCGTCACTCTGCAAGTCACCCACAGCTGCATGCTCATTATGGGCCACCTTCTCCCATGGCCAGGGAGGCTTCTCCGGCAGTCACACCTCCTGCAGCTAGTGGAGGAGAGACCCAGAGAGGGGCCCCTTGTCCTTCTGAATCCTGTCTCCTTGCAGCTGTTTTCCCAGACAGGGCAGCTCCAGCCTACATCAGCCCTTTGAAAGAGTTTATTCATTTCTTCAAACACACACTCATCATTTATTCCCTTTTTTATTCATTTCTTCACTTACTTTCTTATAAATTTACTTCCTTGACTATGCATCCATTATTATGTATTACAAATTAATTCCATCGCTTTCCACCTACTCATCCCATCTTTGGTTAAACAACCAGTACTTTAATGAACAAGACTAGCTGTGGAGTGATGAGTGAATGGACTGAATGCCCAGGTACCATGGAAGGTCCCGAGGACACAGAGGTGAATGGAGTGCTGTGCTGGGCCTGAAGGAGCTCATGACTAGTGGGGAATGATGGTAACAAAGACATAGCACCAAAGATGTGGAGATGGTGCACTGTGCAGAATTGGGCCAGGAAGGATCATGCCAGATAGTGCCCTCAAAACTGTAGGAAGTGGAAACCAAAGTTCAGGGTTGGTGGCAGTGTTGTGGAGAGCAGTGAGTGGGAAGCGAGGCAGAGGAAAGGCTCAGGAGTGGGTGCAGGAATCTGAATGGAAGCTGAAGGTGAGAGGGAACCACTGCACAGAATTTCATGCTGGAGGAGCACAGTCAGCTCTTTGGGTTTATGTTGAGTTTCTCATCTGACTCTAAGCCTCAAAGAAGGATAGCAGGTGTGGCTTGTTCTGAGAGCTTCCAGAAGATGGACCCTGCTCTGAGAACTTCCAGGCTCTCTCTTTCTTTGGGGTACATTCCAGACTCCTTAGGGTAGCACCCAAGACCTCATACCTCATCCGATTTGCCATCTGCTTTTCTTCTTCCCTTAAGCCATAGAAGTCTCTCCACTGCTCACTGTTCTGTTTTCGTACAACCTTCCAGCTTACAGGAATGCCCTTGTGCTCCTTTTGTGCCTGTGATTCTCTCATCTCCTGAAAACTTTTTTTCCAAATATCACTTCCTCTAAGAGGTCTTCCCAGGTTGAGCCTTCACAACCATTGATCCAAGACTCACAGCATCGGCCCAGCTTGGCCTGGTGTCACTGCGCACAGGTGTATTGATGGGGATGGCTAGGCCTACGCCTGCCTTTCCTTCCACTTCACTGGATCAGATGTTTGGCCCCTGTGCCCCACAGAGCTGGACACAGAAGGGGCCCTAAGGAAGAGTTCTTGAATTCAGTGGCAGTTCTAAAACACCTACAGAGGAGGACCTCCCACTGGGACCTTGGAGCTTAGAAAGGGCTGCAAAAAAGGATGAGTCTTCAAACTGCATTTGCCTAATACTTTGTAGAAGGGTGAGAAACAATCCATTTCATATTTTAAAGAGTTGGGAGGGCCGCATAGCGAGATGGACCCCATACCACCCTCTTGGTGCCATTGCCTAAGGAAGGGAAGAAAAGGGAAAGAGGAGAGAAGGAGAGGGGAGGGGAGGTGAAGGAAGCCCTTGGAAGAGAAAGCTTTTCAGCTGGGCCCAGTTTACCTAGTTAATATAAAGCACAATCCTGACACGAGATACTTTCTTGTGGACTGAGAGTAAACAAGCTATAATGTGTGACCATCTCTTAAGGAATAGCCCTAGGACACACTCTCTTACCAGGTGTGTAAGTAGGCAGCCGTGTTGCTGATGGGCAGCAACTATAATAAACAGTGCAAATCCAAGCTGTACTTGCTCGAACTGTAATTTTCTGAAAGATCACTGAGATAGGATTTAGGAAACCTGAGAGACAGGCTGCCTAAAAGGCCTGCAATGACTTTTCTGTCTACTCTGAGTCCTTAGTCTCCTGATCTGTGAAGTGGAGATACTAACAACACCTCTCTTTCAGGATGACTGTCAGCCCATTGGTAAGAAATCATTTTGGAGCCCTTTTCAGAGCTGTGGGATATGAGAAATTGATTCTTCTTTATTCTGAGAGGCTTGTCCTGTGGGCAACCTCAGTCCTCACTGTGTTTCTGTGGTGTTCAGGGTCTCGGGAGCAACATCATCCACTGCCGGAAAGATGGCACCTGGAGTGGTTCCTTCCATGTCTGCCAGGAGATGCAAGGCCAGTGCTCTGCCCCAAATCAGCTCGACAGCAACCTTAAACTGCAGTGCCCAGATGGCTACTCCATAGGTATGTGGGGCTATGTGGGGAGCAATGGGAAGCTCGCATCCTTCCAGCAACTCCAGGCTGCTGCTCAGGTGGGCCATTGAGTGCCACTCCATGTAAAGTTCTGCACAGGCAGGAGGGAAACCCTGGAGTGAGGCTAGTCCCTGTCTTCCCAGAGAGGGAGTCAGCTATGGGACATTGGCAAAGCCAAGATGAGTGAGTACAAAAAAAGCTGCCAGAGGCTGGGGAGGGATACAGAAGGCTCCCAAAGGAAGGGTTGCTTACCCAGTGACTTCAAAGAGCTTGTCATCCAGAAATGCCATGTCAGAAAGAAGAGCCCATGTCACGAAGGAGTTGGAGATGTGAAAGTATACCTCATGTTTAGGGAAGCCCTACGGATCCAATCTGGCTGGTCTTATTATTAATTGTAAAATTTGCATCCTACTATCATTCATAAGGGTCTGCCATGGGTCAGACCTGCATCAAACACTTGAAGGACATTACTTCCTCTCTTCTCAATAACTTTTGACACACATGAGGCAGCTGAAACTCAAATTTAAAGAGGTCATGGAATATGCACCATGCCCATCCTGAGACCTGTCCTATTCCAAAGCCTGGTTCCTCTCCATGACCTCTCAGCTCTCTCCAGAGGAGGACAAATTGCATTTTTAAAATACTGCTTGTGCAGTGTAGGCCAGTTCAAGAAATGCACACCATGAGGAGTGACAACCTGGGACCTGATGCCACATACTTGCCTGGTTTGAACCAGGCAACTGGAAAGATGCATTAATCATCAGCTGCACAGCCTTCTGGGGAACTTGGAGAGCATGGAGTCTGACCTCAGTTAAGGGTGGTGGTGCCAACCCCTTGAGCTGATTCTCTAATTGACCATGATGAAAAGCCCAGGGAATTGAATGTCCTTTCTCATGGTCAGTGTGATTTATGGGTAATTGCCAGGGAAGGTTATCTGAGTGTGCACCGAGCCAGCATGTTCCTTACTTGGCACACCAAGTGTTGTCACTACAGATCCAGCAGAAATGCCTGGGGTGGTGGAGGTCCTTGGGGCCTGACCACCTCTGTTTCAAGATGGAGATACACAAGCTCAAGTAGTAGGAGATCTTCACCTGGACTTAGAGTAGGGATCAGCACTCCTGTCTACGTCTGGCGTTCTTGCTCTTGCAAGAGTCAGAAACACCAAAGCCTGCAATTTCTCTCTCGTATGATCACAAGGAACTTTAAGATCTAACAGAGACACCAATTCAAATAACCCTGGTGAGGAGGGTTTCAAAGAGAAGGGCTGCAGGGCCCGCCAAAACAGATATTCCACAAGTGAGGGGCAGCAGTGTTGCCATGGTGAGTAACACTGGGTGCTCCATCCCAAAGCCAAGATTTTCTCATCACCATCATTTCTGGCAAGTGTACCCAGCTCTGGGTCTGTGTGTCTGTGATGAGGTTCTTATTCCCAGCTCAGTCTGAAGACACAAGTGAACATTCAGCCACACTCACTGAGCTGCCCTGTGAGAAAAAAAATTGAATTAAGTAACTTTTATATATAAAAAAATCTATAGGAATGAATTTACTGTCTGTCCATACTGACTGACCCATACAAATACATTCTCATATATGTAGGCAAACATCCATCACACACAGAAATGCTTCATAACCACAGACAGCATCAGTCACACATCACACATGCTTGCAACCTACAGGTCAACCAAATACATACCACACAATCACGTTACCCCCACACGTGTACACATATGTAGCACAGAAACCTACACATGGCACAGATACACAATACATAAGCACACAGACCTCAGGAAAACAAACTTGTGTCCCCAAATATATCAAACACAGAAAGATGCCCAGAGGGTAGACCAAGCACAAATGCATCTCATGGCCATATTGTGCATATATTGCATTCACCTGTCACAATACCTGCAAATGAGCTCCAGTGCCTGGCTCTCCACTCTCCTCAGAACAGTCTAGAGCTGGTGGAAGGGGTGTGCATGATCGTTGGATTCCATTACTCCTTGAGTTTCTTCAAGGTCAAAGCAGAGAAGGAAAGAAGTCTGTATGATATTGGAACCTGGGTCTCCCTCTGCTCCCCAGAATCTCATGTTTCCAGGATCACCTGGATGGCCTATCTTATGAGTGTGACAATCCATGGTGGGTGACTGACTGGAGGGTGGGGACTATGTGGGAACAGCAGAGAGAGCAAGAGGAACATGGAGGGACTGAGGGAAACAGAGAAATGAAGGGGGGATGCAGGTTTCCCTCCCCGACCCCTTGGCTCACTCCAAAGCCCCTCGTGGGCCTGGGCTGAGCCTTTCCCTGGGGAGACCCTGCTTCACCGTAAGGAGGAGTGTGATCAAGGCTTTGTAAGAGGGGAAGGTGTGTGCAGGGCAGGGGCGTGCTAGGACTGGGGGCTGGAGGGCACCTCTACCGTGCCCCAGCCTGGCTGTCTCTGGTTCCTCCCCCAGCAGCCAGGGAAGGCTTGTGTGGCAGTTATGAGCCTGCAGAAGGTCGTGGTTGTTGCCACTGGCTTCACCCTCCCTGTGCCTCTGGGGAAGGAGAGGTGGGGGCCTGGTGAGATCACCACTCTGTAATGATGCCAATTATGGCTCATATATCACAACACAGCAGCCTGGTTCTGAGGCCCAAGAGCTGAGGCATGGGGAAGGGAGCCCAGGGAGGGGAGAGAGAGAGAGAGAGAGAGAGAGAGAGAGAGAGAGAG
>NW_004624760.1:18829953-18877595 GCF_000247695.1 Heterocephalus glaber | reverse complement strand
GGAGAGAGAGAGAGAGAGAGAGAGAGAGAGAGGCAGGCTGCAGAGGACAGATAGCCAGTGCCTCCTGCTTTGATCACATTTTCCCTTTTATGCCCTGCACTCAGGGTATCAGAGCCTTTGTTTATTACTCAGACACTGCATCACTTTTTTCCAAAACAATTTTATCATCACAGCTTGTCCCACATTTGCACCCTAAAATCTCCTTTAGAACTGAGCTTGTGACAAAACATACACCACCAAGTTACTCGGCCTGCTTGGGAATGTTCTGATCACTCATCCTTTCTGTCTTCTTGCTTTTCTTCCGTTTCTCTTCTATCCTCTCCACCCTTCCACCGGTGCCTCCTCTCCCCTGTCTGTACAACCACATCTGAGCCAGTCTTGGGCCTGGAAGTCAGGAGAAGAGCTGTGGGCGTTAAGCTGTGGCCTTCTGCTCCCCACTGTCATCTTGAGCTCTGGATCCCTTGGCTGAGGGACCTGTGAAATGGGCACCGTGACACCTGTCTCACAGGGCGTGATTTGCAGGGGATGGAACTGACCTAGGAAAATCACCCTGCAAGGCCAGAGGCGCTCCCTATTTTGGGCTCCACTTTCCTATCCTTCAAGTGCAGATGTTCTAAACATTGTTCTGGATGGGTCACCTCACCCCTGCCCCCTCTTTAGACCTTGTGTTTCTCTTAGACTGAAGAGGGTGTTAAAATGGCAACAGAAAGGGCTCTGGATAGATTACACACATATAGGCCCCTATGGACATGTGAACTGCTTCAGAAAGTACCAAGAACAATGGGATAAGGGTGTTTAAAGTGAGAGGAAGGGTTTTGTGGAGGATTACTGGCAGTGTGTCACTGTATTTAATTTGTAAAAATTTGAACATGAAGAGACTATCTAAATCATACCTTGTATGTACTATGTATATGTACATATGTGTGTGCCTGTGTACACACATGATGAATGTATCTGTAAGGGGGTATTTAGAATGGCTAACATATAGGATAGGTAAAGAAAAGAGTTAGCTCTCTCGGTCCTCCATTGATTGTTCAGAGCAGTTTTTCTCTATGACAGGGGAGTGACCTCCTCAGGGCCTGGTCAGGCTCTGACCACATGAATGAGTGCCTTTTTGGAGTTGAGGGGATATCCCATGGGATGGGTTTTGTTTCTAGGTCACTTCAGAATGGGTGAAGTCAGGGCAGAGAACGAGTGAGCCAGGTTGCAGTCAACTTATCCCCAAATTTATTTTCATCCCTTCAGCCATTTCATCCATCCTTCCCTTATATGAACATCCATGTATGCACCGACCTTCTCCTTCATAAGACATCTAAATGTCTGTTTGGCATCCATCCGTCCATTTTCTCATTTCCTCAGACACCAAGGCACTCATTCACACCTAGTCTCTCTTCAGCAATTTCAGTTTTTGAATGCCTACCACTTGCCATACACAGTGCTGGGGCTTCGAAGGAGGAGCAAGACACTGCTGGCCCCACGCACTTACAGTCCAGCAAGGAAGAGTGCAGTGGTTCCAAACAAATGGGAAATGGCAATGTGACAGATGCTTGGATGGGCACGTGTGAGGGGCACCTGTGAACAAGCGGCACGTGGTCTGAGCCTGGAGGGTGCTTAGGAATGTTCTAGTTAAAGGAGGATCTGGAAGGTGCAGGAAAGGACAAGGATAAAAGCGCAAAGGAGAGAGAAGCATTGGGACTAAGAAGAAAGAGGCTGGTGTTATATTTATGTTCACATCATCACTTGGCTGAGGCTCACTGAGCTCTCTCTGGTTGTAAGGCTCTGGGCTGGACTCAGAGATAAATCGCCAACATCTATGCCTTCCTAGCATGCTAACTTCAGGAAAGCAGGCAGCAGGAAGGCACCACTGGGCTGAGACTTGTGTGAGACTCTGAGTGCCCAACAGAGAGAGGGGAGGGGAACCCAATGCAGTAGGCATTCAGGAGAGGGAGTGCTCCCAGCCAGCTGCAGAGACCTGGAGCCAAAACTTGCCACAGTCAAACCAGGTCTTGAAGAACTGGTAGGGCTTGGTCATGGGAACGCAGGACAATGTTTCAGAAAAACAGCTGAATAAAAACAGAAGCACAGCGGGGGGAAGCATAGGACTCATAGACAGCCAAATGTAGTTTGTTCACATTGGACCAAGGAGGGCATGGAGATGGCAAGTGGAGAGGAGGTTGAGAAGAGCATGGGAAGCACCAAAGGCTCAGGAAGGGGAGTGAACTTGATCCTAGATGTGGGGAGTGTTGGGGAGGTTTTGAAACAGAGGAGAAGCATGGCCAAGCTGGACTCAGGGCCAGTGATGGTGGCTCGACTTGAGACAAGTGAATGGAGTCAAGGAGGTCAGGGTGCCCTGCCAAGGGAGCTCACCCCTTTCCACTGTCCTGGGGATGGGACAGGCAAGTCCACCAGGGACCCAGGAGCAGCAGGGAGTCAGCTTGTGGGCATCGGAGGTGGGCGCAAACCACCAACCTGCACTGTGCTTCCCCTCAGGGTCAGAGTGTGCCACCTCGTGCCTGGACCACAACAGCGAGTCCATCCTTCTGCCAACAAATGTGACGGTGCGTGACATCCCTTACTGGCTGAACCCAACACGAGTGCAGGTGAGTGACCAGGGCCATGCCCTGTGTCGAAGGGAGAGGGAAATGGCATTGCTGAGCCCCAAGTTCATCCCCGTGCCTGCATTGCTTCATGTCATCATCACATCTTATTTAATACTTCTCATCAGGACCCATGGTAAGGGCCTTTCATTTATTGTCCTCCTAAGTGTTGATGATGGTCTGGTAAAGAGTCCTCATGTCCCTGATTTACAGGTAAGGAAACTGAAGCATCAAGAGCACTTAGGGAGTGAAGAGTGAGATCGCAGTCTAGGGTCTGACTGACTGTCAAGTCCACACTCGAAGGATAGTGCTCTTTAGTTTCTCTGGTGCCCTCAATCTTGATGTGTACCCTATGGGAGTCTCCTTCTGTAGCTTCTTTCTTTCCCTTTACCTGTTTTGTGGAAAGCAATGAACATGTGATGTTCAGGACACGAGCCACACCTACTGTTGATGGAACACTTCCTGTGTTCATGTGCCTGGAGCTTTGCTTACAAATGATATTTAAACCTTAAACAGGAGTAGGAGGGAGAGGTCCTGGTTGGCCCTCGTACACGCTGAGTTCTCAGAAGTGTCTCGATGGGCCTAGAGTGAGGGCTTGAAGCCACACTACAGTGTAAATGGCGGGGGCTTCCTGTGCATCAGGGTGGCCTAATGACTATAGACTCCCCGCTTTTTGACAGTGACAGTTGGACTTTGAGGTTGGTCATTCTCACTTACCCTTGTGTCACCTGATCTGTTGGGGCCCCCTGAGTGGATGTGGCTTCCATTCTTGTCCTCCAGGGTGGCACCATTCCCAGGTCTCACGGTGGCCCTGGGCACTGGCTCCATGCCTTGGAGAGACAGGGAAGGAGCCGGCAGCAGAGAGGACAGGCGCTTTTCCGCTGGATCTCTCTTCACCAGCCTTCCTGGGAGCTTCTGTCTCCCAGCCTGCTGCAGATTGAGCCCCGGATAGCTGGTTAGAACCCGATATGGGGTGTACTGTTTCTCAGATGAGCTGAGGGCATGGTTTCAGGGGCTTATTCAGCACCCTTGGCCTGTGGACCCGACCAGACCCTGCCACTTCCCATACACTCCAGCCTTCATATCCCCTCCATTCTTTCTCCTCTTTCCTCTTCTCCTACTGCTCTCTTTCCTTTCTCTGTCTTGGTCTCTCCAGTCTCATTTCCTTTATTCTGCCTCTACTTTTTCAGTCTCTCTCTCCTCCACGTCATATCTTGTTCACTTGGTTCCGCTTCCTCCCATGCACACTCCTCCCCCTCCAACATCATCCTCTGTCCCTCTCTCTCGGCATAACTGCAGGACAGCCCATTTCCCTAGCCTTGGCTCCTTCATCTGCTTCCTCCACCTCTGAGTGCCTTTCCCCATTCCTGAGCCAGCATCCCCACATGAGTACCCCCAAGAATGTCCTGGTGTGCACATCTGTGCAAAAACACCCTGAGTGCAACATCTCGTGTGTCAGACTCACAAGGCAGCTGGAGATCCCTAAGTCCAAGCCCCTGGTTGCACAGATAGAGAAACAGAAGATCACAGAGTCACGCGGCTGGAGAGCTAGACCTGCCAACCACCTACCAGTCAGGGCTCGTGATTGGCACCCCCTCCCACCCCTCATTACTCACTCCACCTCCCCAACACGCCAAAGCATGAGAGACCACCCTGTCACCCCAAAGTCAGGGTCCTCTTGGCCTGGCCGAGCTCCACTTGAGGCCTTTTCTACCTCTTGAATAAATTCCCACCCTCCCCTCTGTGAGCCCTGGTCACTAAAGAGTTCAGTTATAATTCACAATGAAATAAATCCAAGGATCTGAAAGCCTGCAAGCCACCCCCCACCCCCCCGAGTCGCCCACCCGCTGCCTGCCTGCCCCAGCCCCCACCCAGCTCCCTGGTCTGCCTGCCTTTATTGATGCGGGCCTACGGAGAGAGTCATAACGAGGTTCAGCCCTCCACAGGTCCCTGGAGGCCTCATTATCCAAGAGGAAAAAAAAAATGTAGAAAAAGGGAGGAGGGTGAAGGGCATAGATTGATGATTTCCAGGAAGAAGGCAGAGGAGCTGGCCCTCACTGCACCCTTGCCCCCAGCACTGAGCTGCGCAAATAGAGCTGCAGTGCTGGCGTTTCCCAGCCCAGGGAGACCAAGACTAACTCCTCAGCCTCCAGAGGGATAGCCCCACACAGCAATGGGAGACCAGTGGTCTGTATGAGGGCCTGCTCCAACTCCCAGCACCTTTGCCCAGGGTAAGAGAGAGGTGAGAACTAACGGACACTGCCTGCTGTGATTGGGCACTGGGTGGGCTTCTCATCCACCCAGCACCACACACACACACACACACACACACACACACACACACACACACACACACACGCACACACACACACACACACACACACATAGGACCTAGATGGACATTAAGCTTCTCATGTTTCCAGTGAGGGAAATAAAATCTCAGAGATGGAGGCCACATGCTGAAGAGGAATTGAAGAGGGACTTGTATCAGTCCAGTGCCTCAGTTTACTTGAGCCATGCAACCATCACAGATGTAGAATAATAATCACAATGGCAAGATACTTACAGATTGTTTACTAGGCTTGTGCTGGCAAGTGTTTGACAACTCCCTCTCCACAAAAAAAGAAACTCCAATTTGTAGCATTTGCCAATTTCCACAGTGTAAATGCTCCCACCACAGCAGAAGTTAGGGTGTCCAAATGCACATCACTGGATACAAAGTTGGGAAGATGCAGGTACTAATGGCCACCTTCAGCCTGTGTAAGCTGGCTACAGATCACCACTTCCATTTGTCCATGACAGACTCTCTCTTATGCCCTTTATGTACTATTATGTATGATGACATGTGCACGAGTGACTATCAATGCTGAGGTCATACGTCATTACTAGTACCCAAGGACAGTGAGCTTGGGCAGGTGAGACTGTGGCATTTTATTTCCTGAGACACCTCCCCCACACAATACGTGCTCAGTAAATATTTATGGTTGCTGGGTCAGGTGACCAAAGTTCTGCTCTAGGCCCTGGCACCTTCATGCTCTGTGTCCTGGGGCAAATCTCACCACTTCTATGGGACATTTTTCTCACTAAAGCCAGCTTAGGTCAGACGGCACGAACTCATGCATCTGCAGAGCCTAGGAGGGTGGGAGGGCTGAGGGAAATGGTCCAGCATATTATTCTGCACTTTTGAATACTGAGGCATATTATTAATATTAGCAGTCATACTATTTGCTATCAATATTTCTGAAAGCCAGAAAACCTCACAAAAATATAACAAACACTCATATACATACTACCCAAGTTTAGAAAGAAAATGCTGCAGATATTAAAGTTCTTTCTTTTCTTTGCAATGCAGCTTGCATGCTCATGTAAAGCACGGGGCTTGACAAATTCTTATTCTTGTGCACATCCATGAAATCACTACCCATGTCAGGATGTGGACCTTTACAGCTAGCCAGGGAATACTCCCCTTCCTCTCCCACACAGTACCTCCACCACCAAGGTAACAGGGGTTTTGTTTCTATCTCTATCAATTGGCTTTGGTTACTTTTGAGCTTCATGTAACTGGAATTCTAAAGTATATGTTTCATGAACCTCTTTCATAGGCATGTTTTTAACTTCTAGAAAGAAAAAAAAATATTTTTTTCCCCTAAATCATCCCCTTCTTAAGCCCCTCCCCACACATGTACTTTTGAAAGAGATACAAAAACAGAGAACTCTTCCTCCAGTGGAACAAGTGAAATGATGCACTTTCCATTGATAAACACAAATGCCTTTCTAGCTCAGTGCTGGAGGGACTATGGGGAATAGTGGAGACTGGTGAACCATGAAAAACATCATTTGTTTATTTGTCTAGAGTGGGGCAAATCTAGCCTAGTGCAGCAGTGTGGGCCTTGTATAGCTACATTTTCCATTTTTTTCTTGAGTACAATAAATCTGGAGTTTTTAAAATGTGGAATCTTTTAATATTGGCAACAAATTTTGACCTTCTTCAAGCACTTGTATGCCAAAGCAAATACTTCTGTGGGTTGGGTATCCTAGAATCTCCTGGATTGCAACCTTTGGATGAGACAGGCTCCACTTGCTTGGAGATTTAGAATTTTTCTGGGGGTCTGGGGAGTCCTCCCCTATCAGTTTCTAGGAGCACTTCCAATCTACTCCCGTATGGCTCTTTGCTCAGGGATGACAAGAGAGTTTTACAACATAAGACGCAGCTGTTATGCTCAGAATCGTAGTTTCTGTAGGTAGCTGAATACTTAGCTTTTATAATGGCTCTGGAAAAGAAAGGGAGGAAGAGAGAAAGAGAAGAAGAAGGACAGGAATGGGATGAGATTAGGAAAGTACTGACTACTGTGATAAAGGCCACCCACATTTGCTGGGACACTTCCACTATGCCACATTGTTTCTCCTCCATCACACCCACTGAAATGAATATTATCACCATTTTATAGAATGGCCCAGCTCAAGTAATGTGGTTACATTTGCTAATTCTGCTTAAGTCTATCCTTCAAGGAAATCATCCTATACACTTCAGAAAACAAACCTATGCAATACGTGAAGACAGGGTACAGAATTCATCCCTTGAAAAGAAAGCCGCAGAGTAAGAAACTCTGCCACGTCTGGAGATGAGAGGTAGAATGGCTCTAGTGACTGGTACGTCCAGCTTCTCTGATGTGGTAGATGGAGATACGACGTGCCCTGGAGAGGACGTCCATAGAAGAAGAGATGCGACCAGAATCTCCTGATTTATCATCCCCTCATACATTCACTCATCTGATCATGTGTTTGATTTGTCATTCATGCATTTGGTAAAAACTGATTATGTGTTTCCAAATGGTAGGCCTTCTTCAAACACAAAAATGAAAGGATGAAAGTGTATAGGCTTTTAAGCTCACTCAAAAGAAAGTCAGGAGCTTACTGCCTGATAACAAAAGGTGATGATGATGATGATGATGATGATGATGATGATGATGATGATGATAATTGATATGATTCACTCCAGGCAGGTCCTATAAACCAAGGAAAAACAGGGGCTCATCTGAGAAGACATTCAGAAGGGGGTCAGCTCTGGGTATCAGGATGAGGAGATCCTCTTAAAATGCCTTCCCACACCTCCTTGGCTCTGGGTGGGGGCTCTTTTCTCTGGATCTCATCTGTTAGACACACTGACCCCTCCTACATTTGTCTCAGAGCATCTCCACCCTTCTGAACCTTGGCCTTATCCTTGATCAAAGGAAGGATCTGCTTTGTAATTATAGCTTCAGGGCCTATGAGACATTGAAAGACAGTATGATGTTCAAAACATAGACTTTGAAATCAGACAGCTGTAGGTCTTGCCAACTTCACTGCCTATGTGTATGAAGGTTGACAACTCAGTCCTCAGTTTCCTCTTGTGCAAACCAGAGTCCAAAATCATATCTATCTCATAGTTACAGTAAGTCATCAGCATGAGGAAAGCTCTGAGCATAATATTCATCTAATAGAGGGTTTCTACTGGTGAGGTCGAAGACAATGATGATGGTGTTGGTAGTAATGGGAGTAATGATAGTCTTAGGTTTTGGTGATGGTGGTGGTGATGGTGGTGGTGGTGATGATGCTGATACTAGGAGGATGAAGACAAAGAGGAGGAAGAGGTTGATGGTGGTGATACTAGTAGTGCTGGTGGTGATGCTGGTGGTATTGGTGGCATCACCCATGGCAGTGGTGCCGATGGTGCTGCAATACTGGCAGTTGCAGCTGGGAAGAAAAGACAGTCCATTCTTCCTAATCACCAGGGGAAGAAATGAAAACTTCTTACAAAACGTAGTCTGAAGGGCTCTGGTTGGGCTACATATCTCTCTGGCATTAGGAAGAACAAGGCCAATGTTTGAGGTGCCCCATGTGGATCTCACAACTTGTAGTCTAAACAGCCTAGCCTTTCCTTCAGTTCCCACTGCCTGTCCCCTTTCCGAGTTCCCCTAGCACACAGAGGGCCCCTGTAGTAACAGAGGTAGGGCATGCAGACCTGAGCAATAGTGGAAAATCCAAAAGCCTTGGAAAGACAAATAGGCTCTTACAGATAGTATAAAAGTCCTTTTTCTGAACTCGAATCAGGTAAACTTCAACATACAGAAACTTGTACAACTACACCAAGACACTCCTGCAGATGGATTAAATTAGCTCTCAAACAGGGTGAGGGATGGGCATCAAGTCCCTGGTGGATCCTAACCCTGCTGTTTTCTACTTCTTGATTCTTTACCAAATGGTCCCAACATTTCTGGATTGGAGCTGAGAATAGACACTCAGACTCAGAAAAGAAATCTGGTTAAAGTTTTTCAGAGAATTAAAGCAGGTGATCCTGTCCACTCTGGCCTCTTGGCTGGAAAGCAGTGGTAGAGAAGGAATATTAAGGATCTCACATTCCTTCCTATGTGTTTGTTCACTGTGTTTCATGTCTGATCCTGGAGAGAAACAAAAATGTCTGAAACCCAAGATCTGTCCTCAAGTAATTTAAGAAATTGGCCCAAAAATATTGCCATATTCATTTATCCCAATATATCATCTTAACACACTGATGACATTTTCAGGACCATTTCACAAGCATAATGGGTATTTAGAAAGGAATTTAAAATTAGAATTGCAATCACATCTTTCCTATGTCAAATCCTATGGTCTTTCTCACAGACCACCTGTGTGTATATTGTGAGAGGGTAAACAGCTTCAGTATAGGCAATGGGGGAGTAGATAGTAGGTGTCACATTGTGAGACAGATTGACAGTTAAGCTCTTTGTTCAAAATCTTTCATTTAACTCAATCTACACTAAGCTGACCCTCTGAACTAGACACTGTGACAGCCATTGCAAATGTTCTTCTGCCACTGTAGGAGGGAGAGTGCAAGTAACAAAATTGTTGTCTGTGGAAGGTCTACTACCTCAAATCTATAAAGAACTTAAAAAGATCAGACCTCCCAAGTTTAAAGACTCAATCCTAAAATGGGTATCTGAAATGAACAGACATTTCTCAGACAAAGAAGTAGAAATAGCAAATAAATACATGAAAAAATGTTCAACATCACTGGTCATTCGAGAGATGCAAATGAAAACAACACTGAGATTCCACCTCTCTTCAGAAAGATTGGCTGCTATCATGAAATCAACCAATAACAAATGCTGGTGGGGCTATGGGGAAAGAGGAACCCTGCTCCACTGCTGGTCGGAGTGTAGACTGGTACAACCACTGTGGAAATCAGTATGGAGATACCTCAAAGAACTAGGACGGGAAGTCCCATTTGACCCCACTATTCCACTGCTGGGGATCTTCCCCAAAGAATTAAAAGAATCATACCACAGTGATATATGTGCACCCATGTTCATAGCAGCGCAGTTTGTAATAGCTAAAACTTGGAAACAGCCCAAATGCCCATGAACTGGAGACTGGATGAAGAAAATGTGGTTTTTGGTTTTTTTTGGTACCAGGGATCGAACTTGGGTCCTTGTGCTTGCGCAGCTGGCGGTGAAACCACTGAGCTAAATCCCTGGCCCTAAATGTGTTTTTTTTTTTAATAAAATGGAGTACTACTCAGCCATAAAAAATGAGAAATTAGAGAAATTTATAGCTAAATGGATGCACACTGAGACCATACTCTTAAGTGAAATAAATAGGACACACATGTATAAATACCGAACAGTTTCTCTGATGTGAGAAACTGAAAGTGTAAATAAGGACTAAATGTATAATAGGTCATGTGAAATAGGAAGAAAAGGGGCAAAGGGGAAGGAAGTGGGAGGGGTAGGGGAAAGGAAAGAAGGGAATGGAATTAATATGAGAAAATGGAAAAATAGGAACAAAATCTTTGTAAATAGGGAGAAATGGAGGGATTGAAGGGAGGCCTGGGCAAGGGTGAAAAATAAGAACCAAGAGAGACTATGTAAAGGTGCAAATTTCCAATGATGAATGTCATTATATTGTATACCTAAAATGTACCAATGATTAGAATGAATAATCAATAATGTAAAATAGGAAGAAAAGGTCCAAAGGGGTAGGGGTAGTGGGAGGGGCAGGGAAAAGGAAAGAAGGGAAAGGAAAAATGATGAGAAACGGAAAATTGTTGTCTGTGGGCAGAATCATCTCTACTTTGATATGGACCCGTTCCTTTGTAAGATAATATTTATTATGCACCAGGCACCATTCTAGGCATGGGAGATCCAATGTATGAATGAGAGTTGATGTGGAGCAGAAAAGAAATGCACCCAACCCAGTCCTGACCTGGTGTCATCTGATTCCCTCTGACAAGTCTTCCCAAGAAACTTAATTACATTGTGGCTTCCATATTATACCTCTGCCCTCAGGGAGAACATGAGCTGGTCACAGGGATTTCCCACATTCCAGCCCATGTGATTGTTCATTTCTTAATTAAAATTAATCAGCAGGCACTCATTCAGGAGAGCAATACCTGACCACATAGACTTCCATAATTTGTTCGCACTCTGTTACTTCTCACTGCACATTCAAGTGTATGCTATTTTATTTTATTTCCCTAAAGAAAAAAATGTGATCCAGTATGAAAACTAAGGCATCTATGAGAAATAGCTAAAGGGAACTTCTAGAATTTTTATGCTAGTTTTATTCCTGATGTTTTATCTTCCCAGTTTTGCTCACTTTCCTCCTTCATCTACTTAAAAAAACCTACCATTATGTAGAATTTTACATTATGAGCTGTCTTAAATCATTTCTAGCAGATTGCTTGTTTCAAACCCTGGTTTCTCCACTTAACAGCTGTGGAGCTTGAGGAATATATTCTCTTCTGACACAGATTAATGCCCACCACAGTGTGTGTCGAGAAATAAATAAGATAATGCATAAAGTAATTAGCACCACAAATGCAGTCACTATATTTTAGTTGTCATTATCATCATCATCATAATTATTATTATTCTTAAAGAAAGCTATAAATAAGAACATATGTGCATACCTGTGAGCTCTGCCCGAGAAGGTTAAGAAAAGCACCACAGAGGAAATAAGTCTTGAGCAAAAAATTTAAGGGATAAATAAGGATTCTTCAAGATTGGGAAAAGTATTTCAGTAAAAAGAAACAGCAAGCACAAATTCTCAGAAATTTGTTATGAAAGTGTGGGTAACCTCAGGGAATTGTAGAATTCCCACAGGAGTTTCCAGGATCCCTGGGGCACCCTCAGGGAATTGTGAGCAGCTCCATGTGGCAGTGACAGAAGGTGATAGCAGAAAGGGTTCTCTGTCTTTCTGGTGTTCCAAACCAAAGGTTAGTTCATCCACCTTCCACCCCACCTGCTCTCAAGCTGTGGTGTGCACTTGAATCAACTAAGAGTCTAGCTTTCTTTTTTTAAATTTATTTTTTCATTAATTTACACTATTTTCCTAGTACATGTTTGCAGTACATGCAATTTACAATCATCTTGGTGAATGGGTACATGTACACAACACATCTTGTTTCTTTTTTTAAATCCCTTCCTTCCCGCTCCCTCTCTCCACGAATTCCCTTTCCCTTAATTTCATTCTTATTGATATTATTAATCTTAGCCCATGTTTATGGCATGTAATATTTACATTCATTGAGGTCATTGGGTTCCTGTACATGGTACATCTTTCTACTTATTTCCACTTCCCCTCTCCTTCCCCCCTTGCCCTTGGTCTAGCTTTCAAACTGCAGAGTCCTAGGCCCTGGCCTTAGGGATTCAAATGCATTATGTCCAAAGAATTTGCCTTTTTAATGTGCTCCCTCAGGGATTTTCATGAAAATTGTCTTCAGCTCATGCTTGGAAAAACCCTGCTCCACACTCTTCTCCATAATCCTCCTGCAGTCATACCAATGAATACACACACACACACACACACACACACACACACACAAAGGCATGAAGGCATGCACACACACTTCCTCCAACCTTATCTCCAACTATACCAATGGGTCAAAGATCAGCCAAGAATTTTCTGAAGGATCTTTCTGATCATGTTTCCACCTCCCAATTCTGCTCCTCCTCAACCCTTGCTCCTGCCAGAGAAACACAGAATCATGACACATATGTTGAAGACAAATAGTATTTAAATCTTAAGGCTCCTGTTATTGCAAGCACTTGGACAAGTTGTCCATGTAAATACCAGGGTGAGGTCAGGACTTGGAATTTCTAAGAAAAGGTGGGATGGTTGAACGTGCTGCCAACAGAGAGGCGGCTCCCTTCCCATCCCAAGCCCACCTGACCTCTTTCTCCATCTCTTTGCAGAGAGTTGTCTGCACTGCTGGTCTCAAGTGGTATCCTCATCCTGCTCTGATCCACTGTGTCAAAGGCTGTGAGGTGAGTCACAGGAAAAGACTCCTCAGCTCTCGGAGTGATTCAAACACTGTTATTGTTATAGTCTTATGGTTACCATTTGCCATACCTACTAAGTGTTATAAATATCCATTTGGCAGACTTCTAGGACAGGGATCAACAATCTTATTTTATACATGAAGGAACTAAAGCACAGAAGAAATGAAAAACATATTTTAAAACATACTTAATAGGTAACAGAGGAGTTGGGATTCCAAGCTAGGCTTTTCTGTCTTCAAAGCCTGTGGCCTGTATACTATTGGGTCCGTAAGAAAGGAAGAGAAAGAGGCCATGTTAATTTAGCATCTATAACATGGCAGGAATTTAACCATCATTATCACATTTAGCCTAAACAGAGCCATATGAGACATTTTTAAAATTTCCATTTTAAAGCCATGATCATGGCTTGCATATCAGTTGTTTCTGACCCACATCTTAGTTATCTACTCATTCTTCAACCCTGGAAGTAATGTGGGTGTCTTAAACTCAACCACTGAGCTGAAGGGGAAGATCCTTTCTGGCTCTAAATTTCTCTAACTTCAAAGTTGAGCCATTTCTTGTACTTGGAATCACTGATTTCCAGCTCTGGGACAAGATACTAGTAACAAGGTGTTAGGGGTGGGCAGGTCCTTGGGACTCAGCTGAGTTCTCAAGGGAAGGTTACACATAGAACCCAGGGACCTTTCTATGTACCAGTCTGCCCCACTGTTTCTCAGATGAAAGTGAAAAAGACGCTCAAAAATCCCTTCCAGATGGATGTCAAATCTCTGTGGTTTCTCCTCCACCCCCACCGAAGCCAACTGAGGAAAATGCAGGAGAAAGGGACCAAATCATGCCCTAGAAAAGGGTGTATACTTGATGAAACTCTTAGAATGTTAGACCCACAAGGACTCTTTTGGATCATCTAAACCTAACCTTTTATTTTAAAGATGGGAAACAGCTATGGAGACAGTGGCCAGTTCTAGCATTGGATGGAATGCCAAAACAGGAAGGATCTTAATACACTCTAGCTCTATTTCCTTGCTGTGTAGATTGGAAAATGAGGGACAGAGAGGAGCTGCTCTAAGTTTGTACAGCACGATGGCCACAGGATGAAAGCATAAGCCCAGGTATCCTGACTTCCAGGCTGGTGCTTTTGCTCCTGTGCTAGGCCACCTCCTTCCTCCCTGACCTGTAAGAGTTACCATGCAGTCCCTGGACCACGAATTTCTTTCTGTGCATTGGTTAGGGACCCCATGTGGCATCTTCTCAGGGAATTTAACATTGCAGTCTGAGAACAGCCATTCTTACAAGCTTCAGCCAGGCATGACAAGACTAAGGCCTTGTGGCTGTTGCTTCCTTCCACCTTTCTGGATCAGTCTAGCATTTTGGGAAAAGGCAGCTTGAGTTAACAGGGCCCTCAGTCTGCTGAGTCGGCAGTCTGGGCAACCTGTGTGACAGCAGAATTCGATCTTTCCTTTGACTCAGCAGTGAGGCCTAGGGGCCCTCACCTGTCAGGCTCTGAGCCCTGACAGTGATGCTTATCACCTCTGCCCTTGCAGGTGTCCCTCATCTTCTTCTTTCCTCTTTAGCTTAGAGCTGATAGTTTGTGTCTTATCTGAAGCTGAAAGCGTCCTTAGAAGAGGAATAAATTCTGAGACCAGAGAGGACCCAATGCCTCAAGTATCTAGAGGTAGCCAAGCATGAGAAGAGGTTTGGGGGCTTCAGAGCCCCTTTCTTTCTGTTACAAATTGTGTCCAAAGGGACTGTTCACTCACTTCTTCCTCAAAGGTTTATTGACTTCCTACTGTATGCCAGTCACGATTCTAGGTTCTGGGAATATAATGGTTTTATTAAAGTGAAGACTACGTTTTTCTTGAGTCATATGTGATATTTTTTGTCATTCATCCTTTCTTCCATCCATCCATTCATTCATTTTTCCATCATTTCACTGAGTAAACATTTACTGAATATATAAAACTTTGCTCAAATTGCCAGATATTTTCCCAAAATATCTAGGATCCAAAAATGGATGGCACATATTCCCTGTTCATAAGGAACTTAAAGTATAGTACAAAAGATAGATAACTAAGGAAAAAAGTGTAAATTTCTGTACCAAGTCTGTAACCAAAGCACATACAAGAAGCGTTGGAAGCACAAAGCATCTTTGGACTCTATGGAAGGTATTTTAAAGAGGCAGTGTTTGAGCTAGATCTTGAAGGATGAATTATTTACCTTATCAATATAACTAACCCCAGAGAAACACCAGAGAGGAGAGAACTCTCTAAATAGCAGACCTTTATTCATCCTGTTACCCATCTCTAGAAATCTCCCCTCCTAATTAACTCCTGTCTATCTTTATGATCTCAGCTGAAACGTCATTTCTTCAAGGACACCTTTACAGAGCTCCCTGACTAGATCAAATGCTTTACTCTACCAGCATCATGTGTTCATCTTCATAGCTCATATCAGAGTGCAAACTGGCCAATCAGATGAGTGACTGTTCGATAAAGGACTTTTTTCTATACTAGAATGCAGAAGATAAAGATAGATGCATAGATAGATAGATAGATAGATCAGGGATGGCACATGGATTAGACTTCTTATAATCTAGGGAAGGAGAAACCACTGAACCACAGGGAATATACTGGGATGCAATGGTCCTAGACACATGATGATATCTCTACATTCCTATTCCAGGGTAGTAAAAATCCCAACCAGCACTCCAATCAGAAAGGTTTCTAGGTGATTGGAAGACAAACTGGGTAACTGGGAGATAAGGATGAACAGAACATTGCTTACGTTTTTAGGAGCTCACTCTTGCACCTGCTATGAAGACATAAACAGACCACAGAATATGGTGTGCTGAATGTTGGGATGGGACATACATGTAGTAGGGGAGTCAGAGAGACTTGAAATTTCCTCTAAGGTGGCTCCTTGCTCTATTCAGTAACAATCCGCTCTCGCATCTTCCTCTCACGTCTGGAGCATAACAAGGTTGGAGGAACACATAAGAAAAAAAAATCAGTGTAAACTGGAATATCCTAAAACAGTGAGGTGAAGGTAGAAAAAAGCCATAAAGCCAAATTAGTTTAAATCAGTAGTCTTTGTTTGCCAATGTGATTTTGAGCAAGTCTGTTTCTTACTCTGAGTCTCAGGGTCTTCATCTGTAAAGTGAAACTAATAATGCCTACCTTCCATGTTGTTTGAAGAAAAAGAAAACAAACATGTAATCCATGCGACACTGAGTCCATCTGTATTCTTCTGTTAGGGAACCCACCATTATTATCCACCAATTGTTGTGCCTAATTCTTCAGAATTCTCACGTTTTGCGCTAGGTAGTTTACATTCAACTTCCTGATTTAGTTGCTTATATTTTATTATAAATTATGCTTTTTAATTACTCACTGCCAGGGAAAGTGGGCTCAAATTTTCTTACCATTTCTACAAGTAAAGTGAATGTTCTATTTCAGGAAGATGCAAGTGATCTCTCCTGTGGCTTTGCATACTTTGGCATTCAAGGGCATTTTTCTGAGCATAACAATACTCCAGTTGGGGGAAATGCAGCAGATTGTTTATAAATAAAGAGTGTTTATAAATAGTAGAACCATAACTTACCCAAAGGGGTCTAGGACTTGAGGCCAGTTGGCTGACTGGAGAGGTCTGTGAGCTGATGAGGCTGCTACACAACCACAGGGGACTTGATGAAGCACTGAGGGCAGGTCCTGTTCACTCCAGTATGCTGACATATCTTGTTTCCTTCCTGCCTCTCTCCTCCTTCATAGCCCTTTATGGGAGACAATTACTGTGATGCCATCAACAATCGAGCCTTCTGCAACTATGATGGTGGGGATTGCTGCACCTCCACGGTGAAGACCAAAAAGGTAGGCTGGTGTGGGTAGCTCGAAGGTGCCTCTTCCCACCTCTCCAGTGTGCTGGGCCACAGTCACTCCCACGTGCAGGAAGACCCATTGTCCTTGTTGTGTTAGTGCTCAGTCTACAAGTTTTATTTCATTTTATTTTTTTAATTCTTCAGTCATTAACTGAGCTAATATCATATGTTGGGTCCTGGGTGGTCTTTGTTGATGTGGTTCCCAAAATGGGTGGGGCGGAGCACTTGTACAGGGGAAGTGCCATGTGCCACGAGCGCCCGGGTGAGGCACTGGAGAAGGCCTTGTGGAGTCAGTGGTAACTATACCGAAAATTGAGGGACAGGGGAAGGAGTAGGGAGGCAGCCAGGAAAAAGTGTTTGGAGCAGGAGATGACCGTGTGAAGTTGAAGAGAGAAGATACATTTAGGGGATATGGCTGAAGTCTAGGGGGAGAGAGAAAATGAGACATTCCCAGCCAAAACACTTACCCCTTCGGGCCTTTGGGCATTTCATCTTCTATTTTATTTTTGCATCTGTAGGATTGGAAGCACAGGAGAGAGGGATTAGCTGTGATTTTCTTCCTTTGGTCTTAGGATGCATACATTATTGATTTAGCTGTTTGTAGGAAAACTGGAAAATTGGAGTGAGATGCTTGTCAACCACTCAGAAAAAGTGGCCACCTCCATTTTCCTCCTCACTGGGGCTGGAACCAAAGTTTGGGGCACCAGCCAAGAGCGGAGAGAGAGGTGGTAAACCCAGGTTTCAAAGAGTTCTTGTGATGAAGGAGTTAATAGGAAGCTCTTTCCAGGTTTATGCTCACCTGCTATCCCCAAGATGATTTGTTGTAACATCTCATATTAAAAAATGGGGAATTGAGTTTCGGAGACAAGAAAAGCAAAGACTTGTAGTCAGTCATGGCTGAAGGGCTCTCTGTGAGGACCTGACCCAAACTGTTCATTTTATTCACGGGTCACAGCGGCTCATAAAGGAGGTATGATCTGTGTGAAGTGGCAGAGTGGCAAACACAGAGCAAGGTTTCTGGAGTCCCGTCCAAGTCCCTTGATACTGTGAAACCCTTAAGAGAGTTGGTTCCTTCAAGAAAAATGCTCTGACCCTAGAGTGCAGGGATGAATCGGGACACACTCAAGTTGGAGGACTGTTACTAGTCAGCAAATGAGCATTTTGTCAGTAGAACTTTGAAGGCATGTATTTTCTGCTAAAGTATAGGCAAATAAAATTCATGTTCTATTAATAAAGTATACTATTTTTTCTAATTATGAAATAATATATATTCTATTCTGAGGAAAATCCAGACAGAGAGAGAGAGTACAAAAAAGTTCATTATTGTCCTAGAGTTCAAAGATAAACTTTGCTTTCTTTGGGGAATATTTTATTGTGTATATTTTGTTTAGTGTGACATATGTTTCCATGAACATATCACTGCATTTCTGGTCTGGGATTTGGTTTTCTTTGGTTTTGTTTACTTAGCACATAAAATATCATATGTAAGAACTGTTTAATATTAGAGTAAACTTCTCAGGTGTATTTTTGCTGTATTTCTGTGTATTACATGGTTGCAATATGCAAAAATGTTGGTATCCATTCGTTTTTTCACCTTAACTTTTGAATTAGTTCCTTAAATTATAAATGATGGTGCTCATGAATGTTTTTGCACATAAATTTTCTACAGCCCTAATTATTCCTTTATAATAGATTCTTAAAATTGAAATGGCCTAAAAGGTATACACATTTTAAAGCTATTGATACCTGTTTTCAATGACTATATCATATAATAATGTCAAGTTCACTCCACTGGAGTAGGCTCTTTTGGAAAATGAATGGAAAATGAAGTTTGTATTTTAAATATAAGTTTCTATATAATTATGACCCTGTCTTACACCCTCAGTTGGAGAAAGTGTAGCTGTGATTGACATAATTTTCCTACCTACTGTAACTTATGTAATAAAAGCTCTAAGTATTTGGGGAGGAGGGTGTTGTCCTTAAATGTGTTACTCTTTTTACAGAGTGCATGGCAGGGAAATGAAGTCATGAGATTGAGGCTCAGGTGCAGATCTCAAATTATTATAGTAACTTTGTCTCCAATGCATTCATATGTATAAGAACACTAGTCACCGAATGGCGCTCAGCTGCAGTACTTCCCGACTTCAGGGCCCCGAGTTGAGTACTACCTCCTCACTAAGTGGCCCAGAATTGATTTTTTGCTGTTCTGAGTTCTGAATGTGTTTCTTTTTTCTCTTTCTCTCTCTCTCTCTTTTTTCTTATCCACCCACATTATAAATGTAGTTTGGGTTTGTTATGCAAAAGGTTATCATCTACTTCCGCTCATGGTTTTTCCTGCTAGCTGAGGCAACAGGATGCAGATGACCAGGCTGGCTTCCTCCAGTGAGATGAATGTCCACTGGGCATCTCTGTGTGCCCAACGCCTGACCAGGCTGTGTCCGCATGGCAGTATCAGACAGCTACAGCTCCTGCCTATGAGACCTGCCATTTGTTAGGGAGCCTGATGTTAGTGGTGAGCTCTCCAGCTATGCATGCAGTCAGCTTTGTGGAAGAGGTGATGAAGGGAAGTGCAGGACCTTAGGGAGCGCAGTGTGCAGATCAGAGGTGTCCCTGTCTCTGAGAAAGTGGCATGAGCACTGAGACACGAAAAAGCAGGCAATTCCCTGTTGAAGGCACACATGCTTGGGGGCAGAAGTTAGAAGTGGAAGAAATATTAGAACTATATGTGAAGTTGGGATTAGAGAGACTAACAGCCTCTCTTGTGGCAGGAATGACTTTGGCATAGTTACTTCTGTTACCCACAGGTGTTTGTGTATTTTCAAATTTGAGATTCCTGGAAGTCTAAATCTTGGAGAAAAGAGATTTCTCAAATTAAATCCACACTTGCTACAATTTAAATTTCTCAGTGTAACTTCTAAGTAAACCTCAACCTCTTAAAAACTGTCCTCCAGCTGCGCCTTGCAGCAGACTGGTTTATAGGGAAAGACAGGCAGAGAAAAGTGAAACACACCTATGCAGATACTCTGATGGACACCTGGCCGCTGTTATCTTCTTGAATACCCCTGTCAACTGTGACAGGTTAATGTTCTGAACCACGTTGCACAGATGAACCAATGTGGGCTCAGAGCACTTTGAGTCTTGCCCAAGTTCACATGGGTGTTCAATGACAACACCAAATTTGCACCTAGCTCTTTCAGACTCACAAGTCCTCCTGTCTCTCCTACACAGGGCTAAGTATCAGTAGAGGAAAGTACATATGAATAGGGCCTCGTCCTTGGTACCTCTGGGCATAGCCCTCCCAAAGTTGGCTGGAGAAATTTCACTATGAGCTCAGATTGGGAAATTGGCCATGGGATTCCCTGCCTCTTGCCTTCCATGGCAAAGAGGAGAGCAACTTTTCTGGTAGCAAAGACTGAGTGACAGTAGATGAGGCTCCAATCTTGCCAGTCACCCCTGACATCCTAAGGAACTCACACAGGGCTTCCCCAGGGTGTTACACAGTGCAAGAGGAAGTTCTGGGTTCTTTCTCCAGCTTCCACAGTAGGAAGCCTCTTAGGAGAAGAGAGGGGTTTTCTTCCTTTAAATCCCCTGACCTGACATGTTGGACCTATTCATTCCCACCTGGCCTTTTGGCCCCAGTCACATATCATTGGAAATTCCCTTCTTCTGAAGCTGGCACTCAGAAAGACATCCGTAGGGCAGATGTTTTTCAGTCACACTCCTGGACTCCAAGAATTCCATTAATTGAGCACTTACCATATGGTTGTGGGGTCTCTTGCATACTGTCTCATTCAGACTTCAGAAAAATCTAGCAAGATAGAAAACTGAGGCTCAGAGAGGTGAAACCATTTGTCCAAAGTGACAGAGCTGTGTGTAGGATTTAGGATTCCCTAACACCAGACAATCATAATAGCTAGTATTTATTGAGAGCTTACACTTTGCCAAGCATAGTGTTAACTGCTTTTACATATCATTTCATTTCATCAGCACAGTAGCTCTGTCGTAGATGTTGCCTTTTTGTCTTTATTTTGTAGAGGATGAAACTCGCTTAGAAGGGTTAAGTTCACCCAGCTAGTGAGTAGTGGAGCTGAGATGCAAATCTAGAGAATTAAACCACAAAGTGACAGCCTCTAACCTCTCTGACCATCTTGTTGCAATAGGCTTGTGCCTTGCCCAAGAATCTTGCCTTTCTCAGAGATGAGCTTCTTGCTTTGCAGACCTCCTGGAATGGAGTTATTGGTATGAACTCCAGGCCAGGGTTAAGCTCTCAGCACCTTTTCCCAGACTTGCTTCTTGCCAGTTCTCCGCCTAAGCCTTTTCCTGGTCCCCAGGGCTGGGGCCTCCCAGTTCCTTGGCCCAGCATGATGTCTGTCTGCTCCCTCCATTCTTCCTCCACTCTTTGTCTTTACAGACACCAGCTGTTCCCCACATCCGCTTGCGGAGTGACCTGGGCCCGGCTGGCAGACAAGAGCACGACGGTGCAGGAAATTCTGTCTGCCAGGGGTGTCTAACTTTTTATTCAGACACCTGCCTACAGTGTGAAGCAGACAAGAAGGAGCAGGACTCAGCTTTGTAGGATGTCAATTTATTATTGCCTTATTGGAGCCTTAAACAGTCTCGAATTCAGAGCAGATTTCCAGGATGGTTACTCCCATGATTTTCTCTCATAGTATCAACAACAAAAAATCAGTTTGTTATTGGAATCATTCTAAGTAATCATGTTTCAGATGTGTGAAGGAGGAAGAGGAAATGTCTTTACCATATTCAACATACCAAAACCTTCTAAGGTGTGGTGGCTCAGGACATCACTTACGGCTCCTACAAGACCGATTCTGGGAGATGTCTAGGAGTTGGGGTATATAGTCCTAAGTCTATGACTGTGGACAGGCCAGATTCATTATGGACTTTTATCTGTTGACATATGAATTAAATTCATGTTTAAGGACTCTTCTCATGGCTTCTTGGGCCAAGTAGTCAATGAGAAGGAACTTAAAAGCCAGTTAGGATTGAGATTTTGGAGACTAAGAGATAATTCAGAAGCACATGCCAGAACGAGATTGCACATCCAATTCATGACACTAAGTGTAGTGCTGACACATTTATTTGTTAAACCTGGAAACCCTTCCTACATAAGAACATGATTTACTAGGGAAGGGTATCATACCCAATATGTAGTTCACTGGTCTGAGGAGACTAGTGATTCTATCAGATATGAGAAGATAATCCAAACCATTGGGTGGAGAACAGCCTTCTTAACTGAGTGGGCCATGGCTCACACTGATAAAGGGCTGGAGTTGGGGTATCTACCATACTGTTCTTGACTCAGGAACAAGAATAATCCTACACTGAGATCATAACATGCCTCTGTGACATGTAGTGCTTCCCCACTCTACTTGGAGGGAAAAACCAGTTTTCCCAATGGCCTACCATGCCCTACATGTACTACCATCCGCATGACCTCTCTGATTTCATCCCAATTACCTATGCTCTCCCTTGCTCAACTCCAGCCCTCCGGACTCCTCACTGCTCTTTGCATGGGCAGGCATCTTTCTACATTACCATCTTCATCACTGGCTATGCCTTTGGCTGAGAACACTCGTTTCCATTCATCCTCATAACTCCTCCCTCACCTCAATTGTCATGTTCTCAATGACCATTCACCCCATGTCACTCCTGGCTCACACTCATTCATCGTGGCTTATACTTTTTGTCTTCTTTCCATAACACTCATCACACTGACTGATACAATGATGGTGTTGATAATGCTGATGGTCATCATAACTTTTTAAGACAGACGAGTTGGATTCTTTCATAAGATGGAGCTAAAGTCTGTTTACTCTCTATTATCAGACAACTTCAACCCTTTTTTGGTGCTAGAATGAAAATGTCATGAGGTAAGAATATACCTCTTTTGCTCAGTGAGGTCTTCCAACTTCCAACATACCTCATGATTCGTCTTCTCATAGTAAGTGCTCAATACCCAGAAATCTTTGTTGAGTGACGAGAAGGAAGGGTAGTTCCTGATAAATGATCCATGCTATGAAAGACCCTGAGCAAGATAGGCCTGGTCCCAGCCATGATGAGTTCATGGCTTGTGAGAGAGTGGCTAGACATTTAGAGTGCAGTGTTAATGGAGATACAACAAATGAGGAGGGTTGACGAAGCTTCCTAGTGAAGGCTCTTGCAAAGGTGAGATGAACATGTTATGAAAGTCTTACCTTGGCTATTGGTAAGGGAGGACCAAAGATAGACGTGAGAAAAAGAAGAATGTTTCTGGCAGAGGGCATTGTCTATGCCAGGGGGCAAACATCAGGGAGAATATTAAGGAAATTATAATTCCCTGAGAATGGCTAGAGGAGAGTACACAAGGAAAGAGGTAAGAGAAATGCCCAGAAGGGCAAGCAAGGCATTTATAACTTATGCCAGGCAGTTTGAACTTTTCCAAAAGGCAATATGTATATTTAGATATGATCTTTAGCACTGACCAACCTAGGGGATTCTGGAAGTCTTCCCAGAAGAGGAAGTAGATATGTTTAACATGGATGGTTAATAAGAGACAACAGGCAGATGGCTAAGCAGACTATCCTAACTCTTCCATGTCTGGTAACCACTAACTTCGGAAGTGTTATGACTCCTTCCCATTTAAGGTGTGACTCTGACTTTTTTCATGTAAATGAAGAGAATGTTCATTTTTAGCTTGGTCCTATGAAGGAATCTAACCTATTTGTCCCCCAAAGTTATCACCATTATCAACATGTTGTCAGTGTCACTATTGCTATCAAAGCCATTGTCACCAGCATCTCCATCACCATGACCTATGACCTCTACAACCATCATCATCGTCATCATCATCATTTATTGAACACATATTTTATGGCACATGCCGAGCTAAGTGCTTTTCCTGAATTTTATACTTTATGCAAAATAATTCTGTATGATAGGATTGTTATTACCTCCATTTTACAGACAGAGAAATGGAAGCCCAGAAAGGGAAGAAACTTGTGTGGGAGCACACACTAAGTCAACAAAAGGGAAAAGACTCCTACCCAAGTCTCCTCATGTAGTATAATGCTTTTCTCCACTTTCCCCATATCTTCCGTCACTTTAGCCTCCATTTATCCACATGAACACTTTACTCACCTTTAAACATGCCACTGTATTCATTAAGTGTGCCATGCTCTATGTATGCACTATATTCCTACCACCATGAAGCTTACAGAGGATTAATACTTCACATCATGCCTTCTTCTACTTGATCCCATTAACCCTTTGCATGTACACTGAAAACCCCGAGACTCAGGCAGGTGAAGAGATTCACCCAAGGTACCACAGCCAGAAGGTGGCAGAACCAAAGTTTTCTATCAGCAGAGGATGCTTCTTGTTTCTCCACCACGCACACGCTACTCTCTGCTTGTTACCTCCCAGATGAGTCTAAGTCAGATTCCAGTCCCTGCCAGTCTCCTACCCCTAGAGAAGACCTATAGCCAGAGCCTTATGTTGTGTTTGCCCGAGCTGCATTCCTCACCCACTCACACTCAGAGATGGAGGTGTTGGCCTAAGCAACTCATCAGAGGAAGAAACTCCTGTGTCTGAGGACCATCTCTAGCCCAGAGACAAAAAGGAGAGAATTCTGGCCTTGAGTCATTGAACCAGGCTGGTTAACAGAGGCCACATTTGGTGTCCAAGACATTTATGGGACAGCCCTGCCACTTGGTGCTGGGAATTTCCAAATATAACCTGGCCATCATGGAGTTCAGGCTGTGTGTGGTAGGTTTTTGTGGGAGATCATCTGTAGAAAAAGTGAGAAGCTGTTTTGAGAGTCAGGGGATCTGGGAATTGGACTCTGATCTCTGATTTTAACAGCATGTGATTCTCCTCCCTATACCTCAGTTTCTTCCTCTGTGAAGAGAGGATACTGACTCCTGGTCTTCCTAATTCCTGGGGAAAGGTAATGAAAAGTAGTTACAAACATGGATGCAGATTCCAGGCTACCTGCAAGCCAGTGATTTACTTCTTTGCATCTTAGTTCTAAGATGTTAGTAGGGACAGTAAGAATAGCGGCCTTATTGGGGTTGCTAGGAAGGGTGAATGAGATAATACACATTGAGATTAGCTCAATGCCGGGCACATCATAAGAGATAAAGACTGCTGGCTATTAAGAAGAGAGAAACAGCAGTCAGCCCTTCCAGATCTTGAAGAAAATGCCTTCTTATTACTCTGTCTTACTTTCTGAAAGCTCTTGGTATTTGGAATGGAGTTTAAGGTACTGTACCAGCAACTTACCCCTAGCACTGACATTTGTGGCAAGTTGGTTTTGCTTTAAACATCCTGAAGCCTCAATTTTCTTGTCTGAAAAGTGGGTAGCTCTTCACAATAGTTCCCTAGAGTTGTTCAGAATCATTAACCCAGCATGGGACATCATCTGGCACGTGGCAGATCTTTGAGAATTACTAGTGTTTATGATAGCATTCACTGCGGGAACCTACATAAACATGCTTCCCCCAGTTTCTCCCAGGCCAAACTTTGGGACAGCTAGGGCTCTCCCCAACTTGCTTCTCCCAATTTTAAACACTTGATCCATGAGAAATCTTGTGACAAGAGTGAACTCCAGGCTCCAAAAAGGCAGACCACAAACAGGCAAGAGAAGGGAACAAGGCAGTATGCACCTCCTCTGCATTAGACATGCTGAGAACTGGTTTAGAGATGAGCTAGTTTGCATTGACTGCACACCAGAGCATTGTGCTGTTTTTGTGAGAACCTCTGCCTTGTAGATGGAGCGACTGAGGTCCACAGAGTGCCAGGAGCTTGCTGAAAGTCCTACAGTTATTATGAGGGGCCTACCTCCAAATGCCAAACTCATGGCAAGCTGCACTTACAAGCTTATAGTGGAGCTAAAGAGGCTCTGGCTAAGCCTCTTTGGACCAAACCTTCTAGACTTGGTCATGTATGGTTTGGTTTCCTTTTAGTTTCCAGACATGTCTCTCTGTTAAATTCTAAAACTGCCTGGGTTTATTTGGCAAGGAAGTGAATGGTAACAACCATTCCAACATATCCAGAATGCTTCAATGAGCGTGATAAACTAGTAATATCTAGGACCCTGCTGGCCGGTATTTTTGGGAGAAGATAATGTCACTGGGAGGACAGAAAGAGGAATACGGAAGACCGAGTTTATGGGGAATGTCTGTGCTTCTAATTCCTTTCTGGCCAGACCTTTGCCTTCTGCCTTTCTCAGACTGAGAACGATTTTTCAGCCAGATAGAGATTAGAAACTGTGAAGCTTAATTGTTGTTATACACATAGGGAAACAGAAGCCCAGATAGAGGAATAACTTGTACAAAGTTACCCAGCAAGTTATTGCAAGAGCAGAGGCTCTCTGACATGTACAATATTCGTTGTGTATGTGCATGCATTCATTTGTCCTTAAGGGCCAGGGATTTAGCTCAGTGGTTTCGCCACCTGCTGCGTAAGCGCAAGGACCCAAGTTTGATCTCCGGTACCAAAAAGAAAAAAAAAAAAGTAAACATTTGTCCATCCATTGCTGGGTTCACTGAATGCTATTACATAGTAAAAATGAACTTCAACACCTCTGCTCAGTCTCAGCTGGCTAAAAGTGAAAAAGTAATTCAGTTTTAAGAAGTATAAAAATAGGATGTGATATGGTATGAAGGACATGGTGCCATCTTTGGCCAAGCCAGTGAGGGAGGAGGTGGTTGTTGAGATAAGATTCAAAGGATAAGAAGGAGCTCATTGAGGGAGAGCAGTCAGAACAGAGGAACATGCATGGATAAATATTTGGAGGTAAGAAAACATTTGAAGTATCTGTGTAACCTACAAATAAATAAGCCACTGAAAGAAAAAATGAAACCAGGTGAGGTCTGAGATTGTGCAGAGCCCAGATGATACAAGGCCTTGAATGTGTAGTAGAGATTTTGAATTTTATTCTAAGGAAAAGAATTTGTTAAATTTCTTCCTGTGTGAGGATATCAGATGTCAGATTTTCCCTAATGAGTCTTGGAGCACAATGGGAAAGTATTAGACAGTTACAGAGAAAGCATTAGCGAGAACTCTATCATTCTAATTATAAAATTCGAGCAAGGGCAAGAGAAGAGTGTGGGTAATGGGCTGGGTGAGTTGAGGACAAAGACGTCAGGGAGGTGGGAGAGAGGGGACCTTAGGCAGGGAAGATGGTGAAATATGAGTCAGTGAGAAATTTGACTCAGCACATATGTATTTACCATGGAGCATCTCCTACATGTTGGCCCATGTTCTGGGCTTCTGTAAGTTTCTTGTTAGATCTTCACAACCATATGAAACGTGATTTTTTAAAAATTTCCCTTTTATAGATGCAGAAATGAAGTGAAGGAATTTTCTCAAAACTGTTCATGGGCCAGGGATGTAGCTCAGTGGTTCTGCTGCCTGCCTCGCAAGGGCAAGGACCTGAGTTCAATCCCTGGTACCAAAAAAAAACTGCTCAATGAGGATGAAGCAATTGGATCCCAGCCATTGCCTCTGGGCTCCCAGGGTGGTACTCTGCACAGGCTCACTCAGCTCCTGGACTTGGCTTGACCCTGAGTTTCCCTACTTGGACCTGGTGTGATTTTTCTTCATGTCTCTTCCAACTCTAATATTCTGTTCTTCTCTTGGGAGTGAAGGGGTCATGAAAAAATAACCCTAGAAGTTGTAAAAGAATACTCTAGATCAGTGGTGGCGAACCTATGGTACTCATGACACAGCCGGCTGTTTGTTATCACTGAAAGCTCTACAGTGTTTGCTACCCTAATTCTAGATGGAACAGTCTAGATCAGTTTCACAGAGTTACATGGGAGGGAGAGTGAATGTTCTGAACAGAGAACACAGAGCAAGAACCTGTGAGCAAGAAGAGAAGTAGCACACAGAAAAAGACAAAGGGTCAAATTACCACAGTATCATGCACCTGTTAGTTTAAATTGAAAAAAGAAATAGAGATGTCTTTGTTAGTTAAGTATAAAGAAGCAGCGAGAGAGAGGGAGGGGGGGAGAGAGAGAGAGAGAGAGAGAGAGAAATGAATAGAAATTCTCACTACTTAGGCTTTGAGAAACCAAGATTAAAAATGACATGGCCTCTTACCAACAGAACTGGTAGAAGGATAGATGAGAGTGAGAGGGAGGGAGATTGTGTGATAGCACTTAGGTTATGTAAAGCACAATACTAGGTCCTTTTCACAAGTTATTTCACTTATTCCTCATGTTAGTGTCAGGAGGTAAAGGGATATATGTTCATTATTCCCATTCAAGAAATGAGTTCACTGGAGCTCAGAGAATTGTCCATGGTAAAGATTGTATATCAAGTAGGTAAGAGGGCTGGGATTTATACTGAAATCTTCCTGATGTTCGGTGCTATGTTTTCAAATAATATAAAATTTTAGATTGGAGAGAGAGGTTAGAAGCTGGGGTGGAGAAAAGGGAAGGAGGGCAGCAACAGAGGAGAAGGGAGGGGGGCCAAAAAGACAGAGGGAAAAAGAACTAGATATAGATAATGAGTCCACAAGTACACGAGAGCATGGGAAACAAAGATGCTCTCAGAGACTGTGAAAGCACTTGGAGACCCTGGCTAGGCAGGAGGCAAATGAGGTCATTAGATCCATCTGCGCAGATGGGGACCCTCTGGGGAAAGTTATAAGCAAATGTCATGATGCAATGAGGTGAAATCGACTTGCCTTAGTTCAGGCTGGGACTCCAGCAGGGACTGTTCTGCACTCTTTGGAAAGATGGATCATGTGCTGGATGGGGAGGACACTCGCTCGGTTGGGCTCTTCCTATCAGTTTGTAGAGAGGCAAGCCAGCCCAAGGTCACAGAGCATGGGAAGGGATGGACTGGAAACTCAAACACAAGTCTCTCACTTTTTCTTATGCTAATCTGCTTCTGAGGCTCTTCAAACAAATTTTGCTCAAAACTTGTAAGTGAGATTTTCCCTCCTCAGGAACTCAGGCTTCATCGAAGGTGGTCTAAGATTCCTTGAGGCACACTCAATTTTTATTGTTGCCTCTGCAAACCCAGCCTACCATTTTGTGCAGAGTTATGTCTTCTTAAAGGACACTTTCACATTTTTTATTTCACTTGATCATCATGGTAGTCCTATATGTTAACTATTCCACTGTAGAGTTAGCCAGTGTGGGTATATAATTTTTGAAATTATAATTTTTCACCTATGATTTTTACACAGGCTTTATAGTTTACAGTGTAAAGTGGGTCTCACTCTACAGTTCTACACATAGGAACCTGAGGCTCAGAGAGAAGTAGCTTGTCTTACTCTAAGTATCAGGTGTGTCACTAATTACTTGGGGCAAATGCCTACCTGTCTCTTTCTCAGCCTCAGTTTTCTCATCAATAAAAAGAGGATTCCTGTAGAAACTTTCTTATAGACTTGTAACAAAGACTCCGAGTTTCCTTGTCTGGAAAGTGTTCAGCACACTGCCTGACTCATAGCAAGTGCTTTGGCAAATGGAAATTACTCTGATAATGATTGTGGTCCTATTGATAAAAGTTATCACAGTGCTAGAATGAAGAACTATGAGTTGAACTCGAATCTTCTGCTTCTCAAAATCGAGTGATTCCCCCCCCCCGCCGCTTCATTGCTTCTCTGACAATTCTTGCTTTCAAATAAAGCACTGGATTCACTCCTTTTGTTTTTCCCTCTTCAGGTCACCCCTTTCCCTATGTCTTGTGACCTACAAGGTGACTGTGCTTGTCGGGACCCTGAGGCCCAAGAACATAGCCGGAAAGACCTCCGGGGATACAGCCATGGATAAGGAAAGTCAAGGAGTTGTCAAAGAATTCCCAACACCAGGACCCGCATCCCTTTGGTATTGATTTCACAGTCTGCTGCTCAATGGAATGGCCTCTCCACACCAGGGATCCTTAGCACCCAACCGGTCTGCCTTTAATTTCACCCAGGAAGGACTCCCAGTAGGGTGAATGAACCAAGTCTCATCATATTGGATGGTGGAATGGAATCCCATCCCACAGTCTGAGATGGATTGCATATACAGTGTGCAGTCCCAGAACCTCCTAAAATTCTAACCATTTGTCACACAACCACAGCAAAAACCATGTTCTTGAGAGTATGCACATCTGTGGTTAGTACACATGCATGCATACACTTCCATACAGAAACATCTGTGTGAGGGCAGTTCTGAGACAGAGTAGAGAGAGACTGGAACAAACTCAATATTTCCTTTCCCAAGCACCTAACCAACACTCTCCATGGGAGGAAGAGAGTTATAGGAACTGCTAAGATCAAGTATTGAGATGCCAAGAAAGCTCACACCCTGAAACTCAGAACATGTAGACCATGCACAATTGTGCAGTCCTTTGGGATTGGAAGTGAAATGATCTGTGGTCACCAACTTTCAAGCGGACTAGGGCCTAGGAAGAGGTAAAGATTCCAAGGTATGCAAAGTCCCCCAGTTCTCTTGCTGCCATAGGGATTTTACTCCAACCCAGGGTTCTAGGTCAACCGGAAATGGCTTAGGACTACAAAGTTAAGGTATTATCCCAGCCCCCTGCTTGAGGCTTGAGGTCATAATATTCCTCCACATCCCACCCATTTCCCAGATATTGCCTTGGGACCACATTTGCTGCTACTTTTCCTGCTGCTCTATCTTATACATTAAGTACCCCAAGATGACAGAACTAGGTTAGGAGAAACCCCACACACAACCAAACAGTCTGCCTTAAAAGTGACCCACATTTTCCCACATTTCCTCACCTCTGAGTCCTTCTGTAAGAGAAAAACCCTCATGAGCCCACATGATGGGAAGTCCACCATGAGTGGGCTTCTCATCCTGGAAGGGAAGTAAGGGACCTCAAATGCTGGAATCCTTCCTGAGAGTGCAGAATGTCTAAGCCAGTGTTAGATTTCGTAACCAAGTGGAACAGTGTTAAGCTTCTGGGATGTTGGAGCTATCCAGAGACTTTTGGAATTGTCTGGACTCTTAGGTTATTATCCTTGTCCTAGTCTTCTTAGCTGTCCAGGCCAGAGGAGGCTTCGGTTCTGAGCACCTCACTGTTGCTGTGCATAGATATAATTCTGGAACAGAGAATCATCTTGAATGTTATTAATGTGGATGTGTTCTTGAGGGCCATCAGAGGGAAGCTCAAGATTTCACAGCCCTGGTATCCAACATGATCATCACATTTTCTGTATTGTTTTTCTGCCACCAGTACTCCTCACACCTGAGGCTAAACAACTCCTCCTCATCTCCCATATTTAGCCTCCGAAAGTTAAGAGGAAATTATTCAATTGCACATGGAAGCCCTCACCTCTTTTAGGGCCCCTTTGCCTATTTTCACTCAGTAACCTGTCCACTCCCTTTGAATTAATATGGAAAGAGATTAATACAGGATGAGGTGGAGACAATGGTTAAGTTTGACATATTTTCTGAAACCTGAAGCTAGGAGGTAAGGACATGGGAAGCTCTAAACTAATTATGTCATATAAAGATAAGTGATCTCAAGTCTAGTGAAGACAACCAACAAAAGCAAAGTCTAGAACAGAAATGGAAAATACCAGGCACATGTGCAGCTCCCCTCTATTCCTGTATCCAGGGCAGGCATTGTTAATCCATTGTGGCTCTTTTTCCTATTGGGACCAAAAATAACTTCAGAAACTCTCTGATTTCATCACTCCCAACAGTAATTACCTGCTGATCAAGAACACTTGAAGAGGCATCCATTGGCCCTCTGTGGTCTATTATATTAAGAAATTCATCAAGGTGCTTTTTGCACAGGTGCCTACCTATAAGAATGCAGTGCTTAGTGCTTAGTTTACATGGCTTTTCCCTGTTACAAACTCTGAGATTGCATTCCAGAATGGAGAGGCTGCCACCATTGTGAAGGCCAGGTTCATATCCTTTGTGTTTCCTCTTACAAAAATCCTATCACATGTATAAACAGGGCATTTATTTCTGTAATCACCAGGGCCAATCCTTAGCAAAAATAAGAATAATACTAGAACGATTGACCTTATTTTGTGTCCATCTCATGTATCTTAGAATTCTTGTCAACTCTCATGGCCTAACAATTTTGGTCTTGTAGTGGTAGTTCAGAAGGTACAAGCTGAGAGAGGAAACAGGGTCAGCCCTCCTGGATGGTCAATTATATCCATGCATAATACAAAGAGCTGGGAAGACCCAAAGATGTCATTAGTAATATCAGGATTGCAGGAACCACAGGAAACCCTCACCAGCTTCCCTTACACCAATCCTCATCTAGTCTCCACCCTCACTACCACTATTATCTATCCCTACACTTTCTAGATGGGCAAAAATTCCCAGAGGCTGACTTCCATCTTCAGATTCACAGTTTGAGTTGAGCTTTTCTAGGAGACCTAGTGTCTTCCATACTATCATCCAAACCTGTTGCTGACAAATCAATATTTGCCAAGGATATTACTTAGGTGAAAGAGGCCACTTGATTGAGGGCCAACCTTCATGAAGAAGGGTCATCTCTATTCATACAGTGCACTGATTCCCAGTTCCACATCTCTGGAGTCACCTGTTTAGGACCATGGAGTACTCACAAGGAAGCAATGAAGCACTGCTGTGTATCAGCAACTCAGGGGGCCTAGAATACTCGAGAGTTGTGCATCTGAAGAAGCGCTACCCTGTCAGTTGCATGAAAGAAAGACAAAATGGACATATCTCAAAGCCCTATCCTGAGAAACCTTTCCAAGCCACAACTCTAACTGCCTGCCCAGAGGACTTGCATTACACTTGGATTTTGTGCCAAAAACTTGTGAGGGAATACAGTCCTTGGGAAATCAGTTTGAGTAGGTGAACTGGGGTGTAAAGGAAGGGAGAGATTAATGGTCATCAATAGCAGGCCTTTGGAAACAGAGGGTATCAGCTGCTACTCTTGGCTTTGGCACATTGGGCACTGCCTAGACAGTTCTCTTGGTCTTATTCACACCTTGGCCAATGCTTAAATGCTATTTGTTGAAAATAATTGTTTGAGACAGTTTTCAGCTACCTCCCTTCCAGGTTCGATTTAACTTGGTTGTAACTGTCAGTTTGTTATAGGTCTTACCTGTGTTTAAAAAATAAATAAAGAGAAAGGAAAAGAAAGAAGAAGTAAGGAGAATGAAAAAGAAAGAGGAAAAAAGAGAGAAAGGAAGGAAAAAGAAATCATAAAGTCAAGTTAACAATTTTGAGGTTTTGTATGGGTTTTTTTCTTTATTTTTTTTCTGGAGCTACTTCAAACGAGAAAATAAATAGAAAAAAATTGATGGTGACAAAACTGTACAGATAGAAATTAATAGAAGACAATAAGATTAAAAGGAAATAAAAATGCATGATAAAAACTAAGAAAAAACCCCTATTTTTATGTTTCCTAAAGGAAATTGTTTATTCTACAGACTGAGTAGGTAGATACAGCATAAATATTTCCCTAGAAGACATAGAGTGGGATTTTATAATGCTGTCTGTTATTTTCTGTACATTGTGGTAGGTCCAGGGAACATGGCATCTCCCCCTTTGATTTGTTGCTGTTGCAGGGGGTGCATTTTGTTCATTTGTTTGGTGGCGATCAGTGGCATTAGGGAGTGGGGTGGGCTTGATAATTGGTTTTACCAAATGTTAAGGGGACATATTGTGTCATTGTGCTTTTTAAGTTATGAGATGTTTATATTTGCTGGTATAGCACTGGGCTTTCTAAAGACTGCATCCAGAACCACATTCCACAGTCCAATTTCCTACAAAGCTGCTACATAACCAGACAGGTAATTCCAGTGTGTTTTAAGAAACAAAGCTAACCAGGTAAACAACAACTATAAAAAACTAAATAGCAAGTGAATAAAATGCCTGTTCTTGTAATTTTTCCAAGTTTTGCCAAATTCCTACCATTAATTTTTTAATTTTTGATTTTTAAGAGAAATATATAATAGCTAAGAGAGGAATTATAGTCTTAGCACAAAGAACCTAGAATTCTTGACTCCAGGCAGCAGCAGTTCAGTCAATGATCTTGAACAAGTCTTCAAATTGCCTCTACATTTGCCTCAGTTTCTCTAGTTAAAAAATGGGGATCAAACTACTTACCTACCTCACAGTGGGAGGGCAGAGGATGGTGAGACCTTGAGGTTTTAAAGGGGTTGTGGCAACCTGTGAGAGCCAAGACATAACATAAAGTCCACAGGCTACTTTCCAAGAGTGCACAGGCCCACTGGCCTTTTGAGAAAGATGGGGAGTACTTGTCTGATATTTCAAGGCATAAAGCTGGAGCTCCTGGGTCATAGGCCACCTTAAGAGAGGGTATTGGGTGATATTGAACTTTTTAGGTAAATTTTAGTTTCTGCCCTTATTGTGGGCTTTACCAGTTCAATGATTTGATTGAAAGCCAATTACTTCCTACAGTGTAAAAGTCAGTTTGCTGTTGGCTGTTCAAGACTTCCAGGTCTTATCGAGGAAGGGAGTCTCTAGCATGTCTTCTTCAGCAGACTCCTCCCTTCTCAGACTTAAATATCCACACTGAGTGTTCCATTAAAAGGAGATATGGCATTCTGAGTAGAAATAACTCGGGGCTTCTTAAACTACACACCAGCAGTCAGTGAGGAGAATTTTGAACAATTATTGAGTTGCTTTCTTGGGTCTCTATAATCAATAACCTGTCTGCAGATATCTATCTATATAAAGATATTATATATAAATATAAATTTACATATATATGCACATGTATATATAGTTGTACATATATGTGTGTATATATATACTTAAATGTAATATTTACAAAATAAAACTGTGATCTCGTCTAGAGAAAATGTATTCATATTACAAATGCTCTTCCATATTTATGTACCATATTATACCTTTTTATTATTGTTATAATTATTATGGGTATTTCGAATTATTATGATGTTGAAATCTGTTTGGCACCTTCTGGAACCTACCGAAAAATGACTCTCCATTGAAGTGCTTAAAATCTCTTCTGATGAGAATTCTACTGGCCTACTGTAAAAAAAGAAGAAAAAAAAAGACAGAAAGAAAACAATCTAAACACCAAAAACTAAACACAATTCCAATCCTTTTTCTGTACCTCACGCGCATAAATTTGCTGCTTCTATTTTGGGGTTTTTTTTTCCTGTTATGTATTTTTATGGATCTAAGTTAAGTCTTTCAGCAGTATATAAAAATGTAAATAGTAAACTTTATTTATTAAGAATGTCATCTTTTTTAATTTATATTTACCCAATTATTCATCTAATTTATTTTTTCTATACAGTTTTAAATACTCAGACATATTTTGCTGTTCATATTTTTTATCCTGTTCTCATGGATTTGTTTTTCCATACTGTTTTCTCTGGTCTCAATTACAGGTTGGATCTCACAAAAAAATAATGTCAAAGACAGAAATATTTTGCCACTGTTGATTACTATACCTTAAAGTTCTATATTATGAAAATATATAATAGCTTGTCTGCTTCAATGTGTTGTCATGTGGTTTTTGTCTTTTGTGGAATTATAAACATAGACAAGAACTTCAGGGTTTAGAATTGAAAAATCATTGTACCACAAAATTAAATCCCTCTTTCTCCAACACACACACATGCGCATGCATGCACACACACACATACTCATGGAAAGTTAACTGGGCTTAGTTCCTTAATCTGTCTAATGGGAAAAGACTCCTTTCTCACTTCAAAGCAGGCAACAATGATCAGTATTTAGATCTATTAGCAGTTATCATCCAAGTTTTAGAATTTTTCTAACCAAAGGAAATCATATTAACTTTAAAAACTTAGAGTGAGGAGCACTCCATCCTGCTGTACCAGCATTGGTAAGTTTCTTCAGTTCTTCACTTCCAGGGCTGGCAAGCAGAATCTAAGCTAAAAGAACACCATATTCAGCCTTCCGCTCACAGAGCCTTGCTCTTTGAGTAAATGTTTAAAATTCTAAAAGAATGAAGTTAGAGATGAAAATAGAGCTATCTGAAGGCATGAATTAGCAATTGAAGGGAACCAAGTACAAGTACCATTTGCCTCGTCACCTTGAACAAGTCACTTACATTTAAGACAAAGCTGACAATGGGAAAAAGCAGGTGCTTAATAAGCAAGGGGCCTAGCAAGTGCATCAACCTACAAAAGAAAATAAAACAGCACTCTCAAGGAACTGAAAAAAAGGCTAATGCACTTAGAAGTAGAGAAGGTAACCATGGTCAAAGTAGAAGACGGAGAGGTTACCACGAGTAGTATGAAGGATTCAGGCTTTATCTTAAGAGCAAGGCAGAGTCAATGAATGGTGCTTAGAGATTTGCATGACCCCTCAGAGACACAGTATAAAAGAAAAGATGGAGGGCACTAAGCAGATGCAACTTCAGAGATAAGAGAACATTATGTAGTCCAGGAAGGAAATGACAACTTTTTAGATGAAGGTGGTGATAGGAGGTGATCAGAAGTTTTCTTTGTCTACTGAATGGTGCAATTAGATGAAATGATCTTCAGAATCTCTAACATTATGCAATTCTAGAAACTCATTGTACTGTATGCTACCACCACAGGGCCATTTCAGATTGCTTTTTTTAAAAAAATAGTAGACTGTATTTCAAAGCAAAGTTTTGGGTTTATAGGGAAGCCAAGCAGAAAGGAGAGTCCCTATTAGATTTTAATAATAATAATAATAAATATCAGGTTAGAAAACCTAGATATTTTATTGGATCAGAAATCAGGAAAACAGAGAGAAGAAGGCTTGGTGACGAAGTGCATATATCTGAAAAATCAAGAAATGGTCTTGACGGTACTCAGTGGTTTCAAAATGTTGTGGTCTCAAATCAGACACACAAGTGTAAATATCACATTGTTTCTCTTGTGTGAGAAACCCAAAGGGTAAATAAGGAGCAAAAAGGTGTATACATATTGGGATGTAAGAAGAACATGTTGAAATGGGAAGGGGCACAGGGAAGGGGAGAGGGGAGGGAAGGGAGGGAAAAGGGATGAGAAGAAAATGGAAGGAAAAATGGAAACAAAGCTTTTGTAAATGGAGAGAAGAAGGGTTGAAGGGAGGGGTGGGAAATGGGAAAAAAAGGAACAATTACAATACATTATGTACAGTTACAAATTCCTTATGATGAATGTGATCATTAAAAAATGTTAAGGTCTCCATATGAGAGAGGAAGTCTTTGGTGAAGAGATCAGAACGATGTCAGGTGTGGTCTGGGATTGCAGTTATTCACATAGTGCATCGGCCTGAGCAGTTTTTGATCTATTTGAGTTTCCGTAGTTTATAGAATGAGGTTCAACATTACTATCCAAAAGGGGCTTCTCTAGGGAAAATGTGTCATAATTTAAATTCAGTGCCTAGCAGGAGGCTGCTGCATAGTAGGTACTCACTAGATGCAAGGTCCCTTTGCCCCCCTCTACATCTCAACCCTTATCCTTGACTCCCATAGGAGGCTGTAGGCAGCAGAAATGAAGTGGTAGGGGAGGAAACATAGCAACACCAGGTCAGCTCCCTGTATTCACATGGACAAAATGTCATTAGTTTTACATCTGCCAAGACAGAGGTTCGGCCACCCACTAACTAAAGTTGCTTCTATCTCGGTAAAAATGGACAAATCCTGGTTACATGCCCAAAGTATTGAATGGGTTCAGAATGAAAGAAAAAAAGAATTAAAATCAACACAACCATATAAACTCTGCCTTGTGCTTCAAGGAAGTAAAATCAAAAGCATGAGGGAAGGAACTGCATATTTCTTTAAGACACAGAAGTGGATCTGTTTCTTTCAGTTTTGACAAAACACTGTGATACAGAGGTCATGAGCCCTGTCTTTACAGAGGGGAGGAACTGAGTTTCAGAGTTGTGGTGATTTTTCACAGTGAATGGCCCCAGTATCAAATCCCAGTTTCTTGGTGATTTAGATGCTATATCACATTGATTCTCTCTTGTTGTCTGTGTGAGCCCAAAGCACCATTATTTAAATACTGCAGGGATAAAAATTGTTCAACTTGATATCAACCCAGATTGACTGATTGATTGTAGTGCTGGGTTGAGTAGAATTTTTATGATGCATCCAGGCTCCAGAGGAAAAGGTAATGTGACCTTGGTAATGTAACCTCCAAATATCAGTGTACTCATCCATAGCCCTCTGCAAAATAATAAAAACATATGCATTTGGTCTCCATCCCTAGTTTCTGATCCAAAACTTCTAAATCCCTTGGAAATTCCTGGGTTCTAGGAGCCTTTTTTCTTCTAATGATGCAACTCATGCTGGTCTCCTACATTGGACTGATTATCAGAAAGACCACACCAAGATTAGAAGCAGCCTGGGGCTTTCATCCCCATACTCCATCATCAGAGGTAGGCCGAGAAATGAGACTGAATTAGCAGTGGACCTAACTATGAGATGAAGCCTCTATGAAATCCCCAGAAGATGTGTTTTAGTAAACACTTCTGTGTGCCATGAGGACAGTATGCCTCTACTCCACAGGGAGAGAAACTTCTGTACAAGGCAGCACTTCGATGGTTGTGTTGATTTTAATTCTTTTTTTTAATGGTATGTGGGAAGTGTGCTCAAAACACATCCTGAATGTTTAAATTTTAAAAATTATTACTGTAACAGATACATTGCTATTAATCCCTGTCAATATGCTTTCCTTCTATTTGCAAACATTTATCCCATGATCCTTGCCACTTTCTGAAGCAGTTCTGAAAGTCCTCTTTCATGAGTGTCCTTAGTTGTATGTTATGGCTGCCCCTATGTCCTGATTCAATCAAAACATCTGGCTTTCATTGTCACTTTGACTTTGGAGAAGAGCAGGAAGTCACCTGGTGCCAGATCCAGTGAATAAGGTGAATAAAGACATACTATAATGTTTGTATTTGACACAAATTGTAAACATTTTGAGGCAAATCAAGACATTGGATTAATGGCAATGTGAAATTAAAAAATTTTCATTTAAACATTTTGCTAAACTAATCACGGTGTAATTTTTGAATCACACCTCTTCTGTGTGCGTGCATTATTCAGTCCTAAAATATGAAGTTCTTCCTACATTCTACAATTGGATGAACCTTCAGAATATTATACAAAGTGCAAAAGCCAAAGAAGATTGTATACTGCATCGATTTCATTTATATGAAGTGTCCATAATAGTAGATCCACAGAGACAGCACAAAGATTAATTGTTGTCAGGAGCTAAGGGAGGGGAGAATGAGAAGAGTTCCTCTTTAATGGGTAAAGAGCTTTATTTTGGAGTGATAGAAATACGTTGCCACTAGATAAAGGCAATGTTTTCATAATTTGTGAATGTATTAAATGCCATTGAATTGTTCACTTTACAGTGATTTATTTTATGTAAATTTCATTTACTAATTGGTTGATTTTTAAAAGAATTGGGAAAACTCAAATATGGGTGGAGCCTTATTCTATTTTCTGCTTTTTTAATTGAATACTTGAAACTAGGTATTTATAATATTTATTTCGTTAGGAGTCAGTACAGTAGTTATCCTTCTGGGGGGTGGTGGTAAGGAAAATCACTAGAAGGAGCAAGAAAACTTCTGAAGTATTGATAACGTCCTGTTTCTTGATTTAGGTGTTAGTCATACAAGTCTCCTTAGCTAATGAAAGTTCATCGAGAACATGTAAGTTTACAGACTTTTCTGTGCATGTATCATCTGACAACATGAAGGTCTGCTAAACAGTCACTGGCAAAAATTCCTCATAGAAAGATCTTTTTTCCAGCAGCTGGGTGAAGGGGACTAAGACTTCACTTACATTTAGTCACAAAAATTAGCACCTACACTTTTTCCAGGTTAACCATGATTACTTAAAATATGACAAAGCCTGACAATACAAAGGATAAGCAGGGAAAGCAATGTGTGCTGGTGTGGTAGAAGTACTGGCACTTCGGAGTTTTAGGCTTCAGTTCTGTTCTGCTTTATATCATGATGATTGTGGAGAAACCACTTCAGCTTTCAACCTCGGGAGTCCTCCTCTGGGCAGGGAGATAAATGATGACCAAGATGAAAATGGAATGAACTGGCCTGTGTCCGCTGCTGTCACACTCAGTACTAGGACTGAATCCCAAGAGATGCCATGGAGAAGTAGGTAAAGAAGCACCTGAAAGAATGAGGCTTATACCATAGGAAACCACAACTTACCTTAAACTGAGGTAGAATTATTTTTAATCTGCTTTACTGAAAGATCCCCTATGTGATCCTTATACACTCATGATACTATACATTGCCACCTGATGTCTGTCCTTTCCTTTCTTGGGCTGCATATATCTGAGAGACTGCCTCAGGTGCAATCAAATCAGTCAAAGATTCTCAAACTTATTTTCTATGCAATGCCTTCTTCAAATAAAATGACAATAAATAAAAAAAGCCCCTCTAACAAAGGTGGGGGTGAGGACTGTCTAGATAGTCCACTTTTATTTTCTCTAACCAGCCCAGGACCTCCCCAGAAACAACACTGTAAAGCCTCAGGATTCCAAATAAGATGCTATAAAGGCAACAGATTAAGCCACAATCTTGTACAGTTTGACAGAAGGAACTTGGTGGAAGAGGTTCGTTCAGAACTTGAACTGTTCACTTGCCCATAGCCCTTGAGTAGAGAAAGAGACATCACTGACTTACCTTTCCTGCTGCTTCCTGGTCCTTGGGTTCTTATCACAGGTCTTGATGGGAAGCAGAGATTGTGGATCTTGATATGAGGCAAAGTTGATAAGGTCTTAGAAGCCTGGGGTCTGAGATAAAATAAAGGCAGTTGGAGGCAGCCAGAGACATTATTTGAGGACCTGTATTTTCTCTCTCCTTGAAAAATAATCCAGTCATAGTCCACCCCTGGAGGTGGGGAGTTTGTTAGCCCCATATTTCTTGGAGACTATATCGCTCACATGCATAGCCACATTCTTAGCTGAGTTCTTTCATTTTCCTCTTTAATCCATGACACTCCAAACAGAATTCTTCCCAGAGGCTGCAGATATGGTGCCCAAGTCCCTTAAACAACAGCTGAGTGTCCACTTATTGAAATGATATTACAACAAATGGTTCCTCTGTACACATACCACTGTATATGTCACAAAATACATTGATTAATATCTGAAGGTATCCATTTACTCAATTGTGTTTCAAGCAGTTATTTATTGAACATTGCTCAATAATTACTACTAATTACTTGTGCAATTTTTGGAATAACATGATAAGAGTGGTGGCTATGACAGACAACCACATCCACCACTTTCACAGTTTGCCATCCAAATTTAGAGAAAAGCATGCAGCACATGGGCATGGAGTACATGAGTGTTGTAAATGGGGGAAGCCATCCCAGAGGGATAATAGTAAATGCTGTAGGCAGAGAGAACAAGTGCTCGACCTGAAAGAGTAAAATATGGCATAGCCATGAGGGGAGTGCCACTGGACTCAGGCCCCTGGGGTCTGAATCGGGAAGAAAGGAACTGAAGAACATTGAGAAAGAAAGGTGCCAGGTGACATCAGATGGTTATGCAGAGACCAAATTACCAAGCGCATGTCTTAGTTCGGGGTATTTTCTGAGGCAATGATTCAAGTAAGAGCAGTTTATCTTGATATGATCCCAGTGCCTGCCAGTAAGGGAGAAGATGTGTGAAAGAGCGATGGGTACCTCCTCCAGGAGGGTGGATTGATACTTTTTTTTTGGTACTGGAGATCAAACTCAGGACCTTGTGCTTGCCAGGCAGGTGTAGTGCTGCTGAACTATATCCCTGGCTCCAAAGAGGGTGGTAATTCATCAAACATGTTTCTGCAGTGAAGACTGCGGCTTGATCCACCTAGGGAGCCAGTAAAGAACATACTTCTCAGTTGTGACACCTGAGATGTGAAGGACCAATTCAAAACCTCTTTCCAAGAAGCCAAAGAGAAAATTTAAGCTTTCAGGCATTTGGTATGCCATCTAAGATCCTAAACGCAAACCTTAATGCTCTCCTCCACTGATGGAATGGCTTTCCCTTGGGTTGTTACAAATATTACTCTGTGTTGATACTTTGAAAATAATGTTCACAAAGCTCCCAGCCAATGGTTTTCATTGAAACATCTGCAGTTCTCCTGGACTCGTGTAAACACGTACAAAATACAGTTGTTTGGTATCCATTCACCTGTAATGTTAGGTTGTCTTCAGAGCCTGAGATTTGTGAACAGACACAATTCTCCAAGAACACCACTCATCAGAGTGTTGGCTTACCTCATCTACCCTTTACTGCAGATTCTAGCTATCCTGCTGGGCTTGTCTTTTACTTTTGGTTGCTAATGTCATGTTCTCTTATTTAGATGTTTTCTCTACCTGGAACATCTTCCTGTGGGAAGATACATATCTATGCGTATTTCACTTTTGCCCATTCTCCAGTTTTCAGATGCGATAAGTTCACTTAATGCACATAATAATCCATTGATAGGTGTAATTAAGAGTATTTTTAATCTTACAGATGAGGAAATTGAGGAAAGAAAATTTTAAATAACTTTTCCAATGTCATATGCTTAATACCCAAGCAACCTGATTTTGAACTCTGAAATATCTACGCCTAATGATATTCCTCACAGCTTTCTTCAAGATTGACCAAGCCTGTCAGCCCTTTGTCTTCCCATCAGTCCCTATTTCCTCCACCATTGCTTCAACCATACCGTTTACACCTTCTATGTCTCAGAAACACACAGAAGCTGCCTCTTACTCGACTTATATTGTTTGGCACATAGTAGGTTTTCTGTAGTAATTTGAGGAAAACATGAACAAATTTTGGTTGTTTGAGTTAAATGCAGTCTATTAAAAAGCACATTTTGATTAAGTTTTTGATATAAACTCTAGGCTGTGACTAAACCACTCAGGAGAACAGAATTTTTCAGTATTCTAGAAATGGTTGTCAACACAAAAACTGTATACCAACAACCAATTTTTTCTCACTTTTTAATTGAAGAAGTTGTACCCCTAAACACCTTTCATTGTAAAGGTTTCCTGAGATGAGTATGTAAAAAACAGACAATAATTTCCATACTTAGTATATCCCAATTGCTTGTTTGGATGAGTCCAGTATGGAGGTAGTTTGGTTGAAGGAGCAGAAAGGTAATCTTCAAATTTTGGTATCAAGTAGAGAACTGTAACCATGAGAAGGGCCCTTGAACAACCAAGAAAGAGTAGGTACAAGAAAGACTAGCATTCCCAACCAGAAGTCTGGTGTTTTACTTGGAAAATGGGTCTCTGTCTTCACTTGCCAAGGTACTGGCCAAGGTACCAACTTTCTCCCCCTCAGGCTGAGATGAATCTACAACACGAACTTCCACTTGGCAGCAAGGAAAATAAAATGGCTTCTTGTGCCGATTTGCTCTTCTCTGACACCTTCAAGTTTGGGATGGGATGGATGCTGGTTTCCAGGTCGCTTACAGAGCTGATGGTTAGTCAGACTTCTTTGTTTAGACTTCATTGTGTGACCAGGGTCACAAAGATGGCTGACCTCTTGAATATCACCTGTCTAGATCAGTGAGGAATTTGGTTCCATTATTTTCTTTCTTTTTTTTTTTTTTTTTTGGTACCGAGATCGAACTCGGGACCTTGCGCTTGAGAGGCAGGCGGTGGAACCACTGAGCAAAATCCTCAGCCCTGGTTCCATTATTTTTTTTCTGACAAAACAACATATTCTCCTTCTTTTTTTCCATCCAAAGGTGGTCATTGTCCCTTCTTCCTTTCTTCTGATTTTTGCTTTGCTTCTTTGAGTTTCCTACTTTGATGCAACTAGACAGATGGAAATTATAAACTTAAAGATAATAGGTTAACCTGCTGACACCTAACAAACTGATACCTACAACTTTCATTAACTAATGCTAAAGCCCACACTCCACCAGCGGCTTACATGACCCTGAATGATACAACCAGGTACTGTCCAGCCCCTTATCACTAACCACGTGTGACTAGTCAACATTTGGAAGGAGGTTAGTCTAGGTTGATATATCCTGCCAGTGGCAAATGCAAAATGGATTTCAAGGAATTCATACAAAAATGTGTAATCATATTAAAAATTGTGTATATCTGTCATATATTGAGATATTTTGTATATTATAATTTAAATAAGCTATATTATTTTCAACTGCTTCTTTATTTTTACTTTACTTTAATCACTAGGTGATTTACAATTACACATATGGCTCACATTTTATTTCTATGGGGAAGCAATATCTAAACAATAATGTTCATCCTCAATTCCTGCCACTCTTCATCTCAAATCTATGCTTCAGACATACTGAATTCATTTTAGATGCTTTAATATTAAAAATCCATAATCACTACCCCGCCTTCACGTATCTGGAACATGCTCTTTTCATTTCATCTTCTCTTGCACATTCACATCCTTTTGGGAAGAACTGAGATATTACTTGCTTGGCGTAGGATGATGTTCATTTAGCCTTCCAAGTCTCTCTCTGTGACCTCACAACTACTTACATTTCTATCCACCACAGCACTGTTTTGGTCATTGTAAAAAACAAAAGTGAACTTATTTCTACTTTACAGGATACATAATAGGTATTGCATAAATACTTAAGGAATGAAAGAAGGAAACAGTGTAATCATAGTACATCCCTGGCAGCAGAAATCCCACAACAAACATTGGAAAACTGTAGGCCACAGGGCAAATCTGGCCCTTTGTTTATTTTTGTAAATAATGTTTTACTAGAATACAGCTATTTTCATTCCTTTATTTACTTCCTATTGCTGCTTTTGTGATTCAGAGGCAAGTGGTTGTGACAGAAGCCATGTAGCTCACAAAGCCTAAAAGATTTACTGTTCAGCCTGTTAAAGATAGACATTTGCTGCATAAGATCATGCCCAACTTTTCAGGATATGTTCCTGATTACCTCCCAGACATGTCTCTGTGGGGCTATACCTAAGATACCTCTTCATTTCAGGTGTCCTGTGACATTGCCAATGCCAGGAAATCTTCCACACTCTTATGCTTCTCCATTCAATCTTCAGACTACACTGTAGTTTTCAATACATTATACATACATGTTTATTACTATATAAAATATAACAAAATACATGTATATCCACTTATAAGTCTTTCTCTTCTACATCGTGAATTATTCAAGAAGAAGGACAACCCATATTCAATACTTATTTATTAAGTGCCCCAAACATGTCCCGAATAGTTTCAGAAGATAGAGATAAAATGGTCACCAGGCTCATGGCACACACTGCAAAATGCAGTAGGATCATAAGACCATTTCTCAAGTCTGTGTCTCCACTGACCAACTCGGTACCCAGATGTTGTAGCCACCCAGCACATGTGCAAATGAATGAATACATGTCTTCTATCAGAACCATACTTTTGTCTTTTCATAATACCAAACAGTGAATTGAAAATATGAGTCACCTTGCTTCTTGTCCCATCTTCGACAGGTTAGTAGGCAGGCAGGAAATAAAGTTTAAGAGCGTATCTTTTGGGGGTCAAGGGTGTGGTTCAGTAGTAGAGTGTTGTGTCCTTAGCATGTGCAAGTCTCTGGGTTCAGTTCCCAGCACCAAAACAAAACAAAAGAGAACCCAAACAAACAAACAATCAAAAGAAATACAGATTTTGGAAACAAATTTTAGGAGTTTAAAGTCCAGGTTTGCTGGTAGCTCTGTGATCCTGAGCAAATTACCAGACCCTTGGGCAACTCACTACATTCACCTGTAAAGTAGGGATAAATACATCCATTTTCTAGAAATGTCATGTAGGTCAAGTGAGCTGATGTTATAAAGTGCTTAGACCAGTGTTTGGCCCACAGTGAGGGCTTTATTAGTGTTGGCTATCAGTATTTTCCTTTCCATTGATATTGTTATCACTGCCTAAGCAAGAGCTTTCAGCAGTTTTAGGAGCCTCACTGGTAATGATACCTGTTCTGCTGTAGGAATCTGATTGGAGATGTCAGGAAGAGGACTTCACTATCAGTAAATTGCTCTCCAGATGTGACCCATGGCAGTGACATCTCCGAGATGTGTAGGGCAAACCATTCCTGACCATCTGTGAGGATCAAACATCTGGAGGCCTGGCATGCTGTCATTAAGCCTCTGCTGCCCTTTCTCCTCATTGCCCCTTTTCCCACCCAGGAGCAGATGGCTAGTTCCCAGTTTGCAGTGAGAAGAATAACATTCTTCTGTTCTCTGTCCAGTGTGGAAATTCCATCTCTTTGCAGTTTCCATCATCTCAGAGTTGTACTGAGGGTCCATTAAAGTTTCTTATGGAAAGGGAGGAGGGTGTGGAAGGAGAGTGGGAATGGGAATCCCTTTTACTGGGATTTTTACTAGAACTTTTAGATGAAATCTTTCCATACAGTCACCAAAGTGCTTAATGTGTCATGGCTACTGCTGGAAGGTGGTTTTTTAAAAATAGACCAACAGTGAAAGAATGCCTCATTGAAGCAAAGCACATATCCATTGCGATTTTTTAAAAAGACTATTTTATCCTATTTGCTTTCCCAAACACAACAGTGTCTGGGTTAGTTCTCAAAGCAGTTTTGAATTTAAAGCTGAGACTGCATTGTAGGAAGTCCCCAGAAGTAAGTCAATTCAGTTCAACGTAGATTAATTTAGCGTCCTAATTGTGCCAGGACCATGCTGACATGAGAGCCCCAAAGGTGAATGGAGCATTGGATTGTCATTGGAGATTGCACAGACTTTGGAGGACAGAAGTCTTTGTCTTAGGATCTATATGGAAGTGATCCCTGGTACTGGGAATTGCAGGGAGTGGGAGAGATAGCCATGTGCTGTGTGACCTGAGCCCAGCAAATAAGCACGTAGTAGATCCCCATAAGAATACCATAAATGAGTAATGAGTCATATCTCTGAGTACTGGAAACCTTTTCAAACCCAATGTGGAATCATGGGTGATTATATACGTCAGGGTCTATAGATCACAAGAGGCAACCACAGAAACTTACTGCAAGCACTTGGGGGTAGGGGCTCACAGGTTTCAACCTGCAAAGGGAAGTCTGAAGAATAAGTCTTGAAAGAGTTAGAAAATTAGACTCTTCCAAGGTCTTAGTAGCCAAACTAACTAAAAAAATTTACCCAAATTCTACAGCTCCTTTCCTGTTCCTTTTCTGTGTCACTTTGCTCAAGATTCAGAGTCCTGGGAGTGACTTCAATTGGCTACATATAGGTTAGATGGCTGGGTAATGAGAAGGATTAACTGAAGTGGGAGAATATAACAATCTGTGTTCCACCAAAATCCTACCCAATGGGGCAAAAATGGTTCTCCACTCCCTCCCTCCAAAAGAAAAAAAATCAAGGTGCTTTTGAGGAGTAATTGTTGCTGAATAGCCAAAATAAGTAATTTATACTGTCCACTGTAGAAAAACCTGGGTAAAAGAAAAGGATGCTATGCAGAAGACGCCGAATCACCCCGCTGCAGGCAGGCAGGTCTGCCCACGCCCTACCGAGGTCCTGAGTTGCACAGAACACGCCGAATCGGCCCACTGCAGACAGGCAGGACTGTGCACACCCTACCGAGGTCCTGAGTCACGCGGAAGACACCGAATCACCCCGCTGCAGACAGGTAGCCACCTGGTTCCACACTACAAAGACGCAGAGGACACCAGACCACCAGACCAAGGTACTGAGTCCTGTTGTTCCCGGCCCAGAAGTAGGGGCTTCTGAGCCATTGTCCCACTGCTCCTGGTTCAGAGGAAGGGACTTCCTGGTCACCATCCCTCCCGCTGCTCCCAGACCAGAGGAAAGGGCTTTTGGTCCACCTTCTGTCCCACTGCTCCTGGCCCAGAGGAAGAGGATTCCGGGCCACCATCCCTCCCACTGCTCCCGGCCCAGAGGGAGGGGCTTCTGAGCCACCATCCCACTGCTCCTGGTCCAGAGGAAGGGGCTTCCCGTCCA
>NW_004624760.1:18684905-18824792 GCF_000247695.1 Heterocephalus glaber | reverse complement strand
GGAGGGTGTGAAGGGAGGGCTAGGAATGGGGAAAAAATAAGAACCAAGATGCATCATGTAAAAGTACAATTCCCAATGAGAAATGTAATTGTGTTGTACACCTACAATGTACCAATAACAGAATTTAATACATTTAAAAATAAATAAATAAATAAATAAAAGAAAAGAAAAGAAAAGAAAAGAAGAGAAGGAAAAGGATGCTGAGTATACAGGCTTATGGAAGCCAGATGATTGACAGTGTAGAGGACTGGAAAAGTAAGGAGTAGCAGAATTTTAAGCAGGGAATTTTAAGCAGCTTTGGCTTTACTTGGACAAAAGGTCTTAGGAAGAGGTTATGGATGGATAGAGCACTGCAATGCCTAAACATGATTTTGCATTGTGGTGTAACTGGGATGACGAAGGTGATGGAATCCAGTGCAATTCCCACCATCACCTGGGAATATTATGTTGTTCTGGATCAGCATAAAGGGCTGCAGTATGTTCTGTGACTATTATATTCCATGAACATTGGGATAAATAGATTAAACATGTCCAAATACCATTAACCCAATTACAGATGTGCTAAGCAGGCTTTGTGCTTGGCCCATCCCCAACTGAAAGTTTCACTTGAAGACTTAAAAGGAAGAAGGGTACAAGATTCTAATCTGTGGTCCACGCCCTACACCCTCAGCTAACCAAGGAAACCCTTGCTATGCCAAATTATCCTTTGTTCTGTTTTTGTTGTTGTTGATTTTGTTTTGGTATAAGCCCCAGTTTCTTACACAATAGAACATGAAGTTGGGTAAGAAGCTGTTTCTTTCTGAAGTTGGATTTTGTGGGAATTAATTTTAGCATCAAGGAAATGGACAAGAGAAAGCTAAAGAAAAGGCAAGTCCTGAGACTTTACTGAGCACTTACTGGGTACCAGGTTGTATGTCAGAGTCTTTGTTACTTATTTATAATGTCTTCCTAGTATCATAGTAAAGTACATGAATCTGGGGGTTCTTGTGTTTCTGCTGAGTATATTGCATTCTAATTCTGTAAAATTTCCATGTTTGAGAAACCTTGGATTTGAAATCAAGTTTGTCTAACTCTAAAGCTAGTTAATAATTATCCTTCCATATTACTCTATCTCTTAACATTTCCTTCTGTATGTATTTTGTTCATTGTGACCTGTATTTCATCTCTACCTCTACCTCTGTAGTGATGGAAAGATCATCATAACCTTCTCCACCTTACTCCCACCCCAACCAGCAACCTTTATATAGAGATTCCCTGAGCAAACCTTATATTCTGCAAACTCTTTTGTCTTCAGCCCCAGTGAAAGAGTCCATTCTTTCAACTGCACGCCTGCTATAGCAATATCTGATGATGGGATTGAACTTTGGTGTATGTTATGGTTTGTGTTTGGATGTCACCCCACCCCCACCCACCCCCACCCCACCACAAAGCTTCATGTGGATGAAGTGGGACTTTCTTTTTCAGAGGTAGTTGAATCTGGAATGTGTGATGCTGGGGTTAAGGGCGTGTGATTACTAAACCACTACATGTGAATGATTTGTTTGGCACTGCCCTAATCCCAGTGGTCTGGATGGAATAAAAGAGGCAGAAAGACTTGGAGAAGGCCTCTTGTTACCTTTGATACCTTGTGCATGCCATGTTGTTTCTACTCTGTGATGCCTGTTTGCCATCCCTGCCTTGGAGGCAGCTTATTATGGACTGAAACCGCTATGAACTGTAAGCCAAAAAAATCCCTTCCCCTTTAACTTTGGATGCTGGGTATTTTGTCTCAGCAATGAGAGGAAAATAACTAACACAGTGTATTTGCCATGGAAACTTATAAATGGTGTGCTCTGGTTCATCTCTCAGAAATCATCTAGAGGTATGGTGCTCAACCATACAATGTATCAAAGGCACCCTGAGAAACTTGTAAACATACAGATTCCCAGGTGTCTCCCTTGACTGACCTAATTGAAATCTCAGTGAATGGGGCCCAGGATTCTGTATTTTCTCCAAAGCTCTCAGATCATTTGGATGTTTCAACACAATTCTCCAAATTATATTACTTAGAAGATCAAGATCCAATAAGGACATGAAATTTACCCAAGTTACACAGCATATTGGCTATATATTTTTATTTTTTCTGATAAAGCAAAGCTCACATTGGTGATCCCTGCAGACAGCCCCCGTAAGTATTAGCTTCTTGTTCTGCCCCAGGAAGACTGTTTGTTAACTGTGGAGTTGAATAGCTTACAAGTGAGTGAAGAAACTACGTCATCTCTGATCATAAAACCTAGTGAACCGCAAGCAAGCTGGTATTTGTGTTACAAAACCACCTGGGGAGGCTGGCCTCACTTGGCACTTGCCTTGACTCCTGAGAAGAGGTAAGGCTTTCTCTCTGCCCTTCCCTACCTGCCCAGAGTTCAGGAACAAAGACTGACCCAGGGTTACTGTGGGGTCAGGAATGCACTGAAGATAAAATCAGGGGATAGTCCACTCACCCTTGGTTCTGTCACTTGCATGACCTTGGAAAGGGATGTTTTCCTATCTGGCTCTCAGTCCCTGCATTTATAAAATGGGAGCATTGGCCTCTGAAAGGGTTATGGGACTAGAGCTGTGGAGTTACCAAGTCTTAAGTTAGAACTACATCCTATCTCCTTACTCACAGCCTGACTCCAGACAAATCACTTCACTGAGCTTGAAAACCTGTTCCGTAAAATAGGGGTGTTGACAGCTACCATATGGAGTATATATGAAAACTAAACAATATGTTGCAACTAACATGTTTGGCACAGACTCTGGTCATGGAAAGTGCTCAACAAGTAGCAATCATTGTTCTTCTTGTTGAAGTTTCTTATTCTAATCTGAATCTGAGGCCAATCTTTCTGACCAAGGAGGGGTGGGACTGCCAGGCCTTACATTTGAATAGACTTTTCTAGTTCCTGTACACTGCCCGGTTCTTCAAATGGCCCCTTAGCAACTTTACAAATGGAGACTCCAAGGAAATTGGTCTGGGATTCAGAAGAAAGCTCATAGGATTACTCTGGCTTGGAGATATTGTATGAACACAAATCCTTATCTTAACCTCCGAATCCTCGTCCACAAAGTGCAGATCATGAGTCTTTACCTAGAAGATGCAAATAAGAAAGGTTTAGAGAGTGTATGTTGCTATATGAGCACACATTTTTCTGAGCACCTACCAGACAGTGCTAGCTGTAAGTTAAGTCCAAGACTCCAAGGTAGAGAGACTCCTAACCAGACTATGCCTTTGTGTTGCTTATGTCCTGTGGAGGAGAATGACATTGATTAAGCATTGGAGATATAAAACATGGTCCTATCCAGAAGTTCACATCGTAAGGAAAAATGAACATCTAAATGGAACTTAGAATCCAAAGGGCTAAGTAGAAACATCACAGAAATAGGGAGATTGGGAGAACCAAAAGCAGGAACCCTTATTCTGAATTGAGGTAGAATGCTCAGAGCTGCTTTCCTGGAATAAGTAACTCTTTTTCTCCAGGAATTTGCTTTGTAAACATTAATGCCCTGTACAAATATATAGGATTGTTTACTCCTTTCTTTTCCAATTGCATGCTATATGAGTTTGAAGATCCTAGAAGTTGAAAATCCTACCTGAGGGTTTCCACGAGCATGTTTATGAAGAGACACTGAGGGTACAAAACTGACTCTGGGGAGAAGTTAGGCTGCTAGTGTCAGAGCAGCAATCAGAATCTGAATTTTTAACTGCGTGTTTTGTTACCTGAGCTGACAATCTCCGAGGCCTCCTTGTCACTCTTACACACACACACACACACATACACAGGCACGCACACACACAGGCATACACACACACAGAGGCACACATGCCTGCTTGTCCTGCAGGGCACACCTGTGGCCCCTCACACTCCCCTGCTGCCAACTCTTATAAAACAGGCAAACGGAACAGCTTGGCTTTGGCTATAACATGTACAAACACATGGAGCAAAGTTTCCAAAGGGAGACAGACAGTGAATGCCTTTCAGGGTCTGGCAGTTTTATGGGCAGAGGCCAATTAAAAAGCACACCCCACACAAAGCCTGTGGGTTTTGTTTGGCTGTGACCTTCTCTCCAGTCCCCTTGTAGGCTGCACTGATAGTGCAAATTGGAAGGACCACTGTCCTCAAAGGGTCCTGGGCATTCATGGTGCTTCCGGGGAATCTTCTCACTGGGACCCCTCATTCTAGGCAACAGGCTTAATTTTACTGGATGCTAGCTATAAGGAAGCACAGTTAAAGACTGAAAGGTGTAGAGAAAATACTACTCAGAACATGCCTTTCTGACTATTTATGTCCTGTGGAGAATGACACTGAGTTTAAAAAGTGGTGAAGCAAAGGCAGGGAATTCTGACTGTGAGAATCTAGAGGAAAGAATTACCAACTCCTTCTGAGAGAGGCAAAAACGTCTTTGAGTGCCAGTGAATCTCATTCAAGCTGGATCTGCATGCATTACAAGAATATCCCCAGCACAAGAGCAGCATATTCAGAGGCTGAGCGAGGATGGGCATTTTTGAGACTTATGACAATGACTATCAACACTTACTGTTTGTTACATGGTTTGTACTGTTCTAAGCATCTAACATATATTGATCTATTTAACCCTCTCAAAATTTATGAGACACTAATATTTCTACCAATTGGTAGAGAAGAAAATTAAGGCCTAGAGTGGTTGTCATTTTCCCAGGGCTATTGGACTGTTAGCAACCAGTGGTTCTGAGACCCTGACAGAGACTGGGATTGTCTCTACGGCAGCAGAGTTGGCTGTGGGTGTAGTATAACAGAAGAAGCTGAGAGTTAGGGAACCCCAGTTCTTCTGCGTACTCATTGAGATCTCAATCTTTGCTACACTGGCCAGAGAAAATGATTTTGCTGTTGTCAACCTCAAAGGGATTAGAGAATATAAAAGCGAGAGGTAAAAAATGTCCTTTGTACACAAGTTAGCATATGATGTAATTCCTCTTATTCATGACATATACACCCTCCTCAGTGTGGTGGGGGAATATAGAGAACCCAGAGCCCATAGAGGAGGATGGCTTGCTCCAAGTCACATCCACTGTACTACTGAGGCAAGATTAGCACTCAGAGTGCTCAGAGCATACAGAGTATAGTAGTAAAAATCCTAAGGCCAGATGAGATCTAGAGTGGCATTTTGTTCTAACATATACTGGCTTCCTGATACTAAGAAATGACTTAAATTCTCTGAACCTCCTTTTGTCCATGTATAAAACGGGGATGAAAACTTACACATCAGAGTTTTGAGATATATATGAAATAATATATATGTATATGTAAAGAATTTGACAACTGTTAAGGAATCAAATGATACTGACAAAAATGAGGATGGATGATGAGCATGAACTTGGTGGTGGTAATGGTGGTGGTACAAGAAAAGGAAGACAAGGAAGAAGAGGAGGAGGAAGAGGAGGAGGAGGAGGAAGAGGAGGAGGAGGAGGAGGAGGAAGAGGAGGAGGAAGAGGAGGAGGAGGAGGAGGAGGAAGTTTGCATAAGTCCAGGGCCTCACTCTTCCACAAAATTGTGCTTGTGCAAAGCCATGGCTCATTGATGCATAATTATACACATGCCCATGCATGACTTCTACATAAAACTAAATAATATCCTTGCCTCTCTGATGTTTCAGTTACTATACCTGTATGATACAAATCATGCCTCATGCATGCACTGCCACTGATCCCATGTGATTCATCATTCTTTTGATGCCCCTGGTGTTTCTGTCCAGTCTAACACTCAAGAAACAGTGAAAAAGAGAAAATCCAAGTCACCAGGCCTATTAGGTAGCAAGTCTTATTGACTCAACTTCCTTAAGACCTCTCAGATCTGGCTTTATCTTGCAGTGGCCTTAGCTCAGGCTTCCCCTCTCTCTTCTAAGTAATACCTACAATCTCTTATCTAGTTTCAATGCCAAAGCTCTGTCTTATCTCTCTCTTTTCCAACCATGTAGCCAGAATGGTCTTTTAAAAATGCTTACCTGCCCATCTGACACCTCTGTTTTCAATCCAGCATCTTCCAATGGCCAACACGGTTTGGCTTTGACAATCTTTCTAAACACAACCTCTATCTTGCTGCCCACCTCAAACATGGCACAACCACTGCCACAGGGCTGCTTCCTATGCCAATAAGACCCTTTCTCTATTGCTCTACTTACTAAATTCTCATAAATGCTTCCACTGTGAAAGTTTTTCTGATGACAACTTGTCTTCCAATGCTAGAGTCCATTTCACCCACCCTTTCTTGAGTAAAGAAGTCATTATCGTAACTTTGTTTGAAATTTACTGAAAAGTTTTTGTTGGTAAGCACCAAATCTTTTTATATATTTGTACAGCATCTAATTCAATCTTCCCAACAGTTTTTTGAAGGCATATATTTATTGTTCCATAAATGAGGAAAGCTAGGCTTAAGAATGGTTAGGTTGACATCTGCGAACTTGAGCCTTCTAGAAAGACTTGTAGTTTACCTTCCAAATCTCTCTGAGTCCAGCCCCTCCCCATTGTAAACTGCACAACCAATATTAAAATTCAGATTGGCTCCACTCCAAAGTGTCCAATTTTATCACATTTTCTTTAGTTAGCTAAATTCTGGGAGTCCCTAGGGGCAAGGGTTGGGCTCTTTTTATCTTCATACCCCAAACCAGGAAATCAGTACTGTACTCAGGCATTAGTTGAAAGCTAGACTTAGCTTTTACCTTAAGAAGGAAGAGGTGATTGGATCCATTCACCCTATAAGGTAGGAAGCACAATGTTCACCACTTGGAATTTTTTTGTCTGACCAAGTTTACATTTCAATATCTCAACATTTTCACTTAGAAGCTATAGGACTTTGAACGGGATATTTAGTCTGCCTTAGCAAGTTGTTAAAAATTTTAATCCCAATAATACATGGCTGTTTTGTACCTGGTTCAGTGAGAAAAACATGGAGACTCACTGTATGACAGGGACTCCTTATATGGTGGTTATTAGCATTTGTCTGTCCAGTGTACTCTATGATGCAGTCTGCCTAGGGAAGTTATTTCCTGACCACAAAGAAGGAAGGGGTCATTTAAGGATGGTTTCCCATGCACTCCTAACACCTCTCCATGTTCACAACTTCTTTATCTGATGGTGGAGACCACATAAGAAGTAGCATCCTTGCCAGAGTAGCGGGACGAAAATCCCTGGGCTTCTTCTGTGACAGCACACGAATCTACCTGGCTATGCAAAGGCCAGGGCAGCAGACCTGACAGCCTCATTTGCACTTCAAGAATTTTCCTTTTTCTTTTTCCATTGAAACATCTTAATAAATATTAGTCTAACCTCCTTTCCTGCCATGGCAGGATACACACACACACACACACACACACACGCACGCACACACACACCCACGCACGCACGCACGCACACACACACACACACACAGTTGCCTTAACAGGCTTCTGGCTTCCTATTCTTGAGAGCCTTATGATGGCTGATTCTGCAGTGCCAGGAAAAAGAAGCTGAAATCAGAGAGGGAGAGGTGTGAATTGGGGACAGGACGATGGCAGATATTTTGAGGAATTGCCACTTTTTATGAGAACTCAGAGAAAACCACATAGTCCTTGGAGATCTTACAAGTGTGTTAAGTTTCAACATCATGACCATTTTTCTTTAAGTTAAAGTTTTGATATTATTTTTGATACTGTGATATATCTCACAGAGCTGTTAGTCACTATTTTTTTTCTTTTTATTAGAATTATCTAGATTTTTCCCAGTTAAATTTTCATAGTCATCTCCCTAAGATCCACAGGTTATCTGTATATCAAATTAATTAGGGGGGAGGGGAAACTACTTACTATAAATAAAGATATATTGTGTTGGATACATATTATTTCACTCAAGGTACACAACACTCCTATAAGGTGAGACTATCAATGACTCCACTTTATTGATGAGAAAACTGAGGTTAAGATGTCAAGTTACTTACCTAAAAACAATACTAGTAGAGCCAGATTCAAAATTATCAGGCTCAGATCACTGCTACACCATAGTGGGAATTTAATATTCTTCAACTGTTGAGATATATTTTTCCTCAGGTTGAACCAAGAAAATGGAAAACTATAGTAATGTGTTGGCTCAGCAAAAGCCTGAGACCCAAGGTTCAAGAAAAAGTATTCACAAGAGTCATTCAGAACAGGACTTTCCACATGGCAAGTTCTCAATGAATGGTAACTATTACTTTTTACTTTTATTTTTATATTTTGGTAAAACTTGGTTCCTTTCTGAATGTACTTATGCCTGGGAGGAAAAGAGACATTAACACTGTGGAGAGTATTTGTTCATCTAAACTTCACTGGTATACTTATAGAAACATAAATTCAGTAATTATAAACTTCTTGAAAGAGCACCTTTGAGCTTAGGTGGTTGGAGATTGAGCCAAGTTGTTTGGAAGAATCTCTGGTTTCTTTTCAGGCTCCCCATTTCCCTTGTGTGGATCAGAGTCCTGGAAAACAAATCTTAGCATGTAGGTGGTCAGGAAAAGGACTCTAGATATCATCCCAACTCATCAAATTGAGAGGTAGGCATATTTTATCTGTTTATAATTCACTGATATTCAGTATCTTTTTCCTTTTCTGAATTCTCACAGTGCCCTAATCTCTTCAACAGGTGTGATGTTTTCATTATGACTTACTTGACCTATATCTCATTCCCTTTAGTGACATATCTTGTCTGAGCTAATACTGGAAATTGCATAATGCTTCTTTGTCCTCATTACTCTCCCAGGGAACACGATGAGGATGGTACAATTACCATTTAAGAGGAAACTTCAAGTATGCCTCCATAAAGCTACCCAAAAATACATAAATGGAGATTCCAGTGTTGGAGTGTCTACTACTGATCACAGGATCCATGCTGCCATCACTTCTTGCCTGGAAAATGACAATGGCCATCCTCTCTTTGGGGCCTTCTTCAATTCATCTTTAACTCTATAGTTGGAATGATTTATCTTAGTGAGCAAGTTGATTATTTCACTCCTTTGCCAAAGCTGTGCAGTAGCTCCTGGTTACTTAAAAATAACATCTAACTTCTTGTCTGAGACTTTAACTGTTCTTCCCAACTCCAAGATAAATCCTTGGCACTTCCTGCTTTACTCCCAGTATTAAACAGTGTTCTCATCAATGAGACATAATACCCAACAGTCATAGTTAAAGGAGAAGTTTAATTTACTCGTGGTTTTTGTCCATGATAGGCTCACTTCAAGCAGAGACATTATGGTGAATGGGCACAGTGGAACAAAACTGCTTAGTTCATAGTGGTCAGGAAGCAAAGTAGGGAAAGAATGTCAGACAGAAATGGGCTAGGGACCATATATAGTAGCTATGACCTACCCAGACACACCCAAAATTGTATTTAACTAATCTGCTAGGTGTTTCTTAAACCACTGAAGTTTACATATCAGAATTAATGGTCACAATCCATTCCTTGTCAACTTCACACCCAAATAAAGTTTCTTAATCCATACTTAATCTTCAAATAAAGACAAATTCATAATTTCACCTAATATAATACAACTATTCCATGTACAACTGGAAATGGAATAATCCCTTCCCCAAAGTTTCGTAAGTTGTAGTGTTTTTTTTTTCAAAAGTCCAAATAAATCCAAGTCTTTTCTGAGACTTAAGGCACACTCTTAGCTGTGAAACTCTGTAAAGATTTTTTAAAAAAGTAACATAGTCCCAAGGAACAATAGCACATGGTAAAATTCCCATTCCAAAAAAGAGCAATGGGGAAAGAATCATTAAAACAAGATAAAAAACCACCAGGCCAAACATTAATCCTGTAGATCCATGTCCAGCTGCCAGAGCACATTATGATAAAATGTAAGGTTCAAAAGGCATGGGTAGTCCCACTCCTTTAGCCTCACCAGTTGCAGACCACAATGCCTCTTTCTTGGGAGGGCTTCCACTCATGGCTTTCAGCTTTCCTTGGCTGATGGTCCAAATCCAGACAGCTTGAACTTCCTGTTGTCTTCACTGCTTTATTTCTGTAGCCTCATGCACTGTCCTCTTAGGGGCTCCTTACCTGGTCTCCCAGGCCTTTGTCTTGCATTCTGCATGCTAGTATAACCAGCATCATTGGATGATGCCAATCTATGTTGTCAGCTGAGGTAGGTCCTCTTGGACCATGGCTGCAGCTGCCTCTAAATGACTGGACAGTTGAGCATGGTGAAATGAATACCACAAAACCAATTCTCTAGGAGGCCCTTCTTCAGCAAGGATCCCAAAGACTGTGTTCTCAAATGAAAGGTTGACACATTTCTGCACTTGAGCCTGCCATTGGTGGGTCTTGCTGATTCCTGAGATTCCCTCAAGGCACAAGAAGAAAACTTCTTGTCCTTGTACAAAGTACCTGGCTTCTTTTTAACGTTGCTTTTCTCTTTAACAGCCACACCTCCTTTGGCCTCAAGTTTACACATAGTTCTTTCTGTGCCAAAATTCAAGTTTTTCAATATTTTTTGCTCCACCCTTTGCCCCTGATTTTCACTATAAATTTGACTCAAAGCAACCAACAGTACCCATACTACAGCATGAAATTTGAGCTGCCTAGAAATTTCCTCCACCAGATTAACCTACTGCTCTTATGCTCAGTCTCCTGCAAAGTTTCAAGACATGGGCAAAGGGTAGAATTTTTTTGCTAGCATATAACACACTGTTCTTAAATTCATCAATGAGTCCTTGCTCCAAACTGAAACCTCCTGAACTTGGCCTGTACTCTCCCCATTTCTATCAGCATTCTAGTCTTCTGAGCTCCAAACACAATCACCTATAAAACTCTATTTATAGCATTCAAGAGCTTCTCTAGCCTTCTGCTCCAAACTTTCTGATCTCCTCTCATAAAACAGTTTCAAAGGGTTCTAAACCCCATTGTCAGGGATAGTCACAGCAATAAACCCAATTTTCACGTACCAATCTTCTCTATTAGTCAGCTTTTTCATCACGGAGGCTCAATACCCAATACTCACAAACTAAAGGACAGCTTTAATTTGCTCGAAGTTCCCTTCATGATTGGCTGGTTTCAAGGCAGAGGTATCATGGTGAAAGGGCATGGCTGAGCAAAGCTGCTTATTTCATGGTGACCAGGAAGGAGAGCAAAAGAAGAATGCCAGAGAGGAATGGGCCAAGGACCATATATATTTCCCAAGGTCATGCTTCAGTGATTCACCCACACACTTCTGGGAGCATGCTTTACGACTATGCTAGATGTTTCTTTAATCAATAAAATTGACATACCAGAATTAAGTCACAATCCCTATTCTTAATGAAAGTGGCTTCAACCTTTGAATGACATGTTCTCTGTGCTTTTGGTCATGGTTTTTATACTGGCTAGAGAAAATTTCATCCTTCTCACATTTGTCTGGATTATCCTCCCTCAGTCTCTGAGTTTATATATAATTTTTTCAAGGAAACATTTCAGGACACCCTCCAATGTATCTCAGGACTGAACACAAGTTCAAGGAATTTGCTTTCTTACCTCAGCACAGCCTGAAACCATCAGACTGTTTCCCTGTTATAACTCTTGGACCCCGAGTTCCATGAGGGCAGAGTCTTCTCTGTCTTTAGTTGCATACCCAGTACCTGACACACAGTATCTATTCAATCTTGTTCAGTGAATAAACAGAGGTCCCCCAAACACACTGCACTAGTAAGAAACACTACTAAAGCAGAAAGAGAGACAATAGGAATTTTTAATGCACAGAAAGTCCTGCAGGGACTTTGGGTACACCCACAGGTAGCAGGAAGAAGGAGAGGACCTGCAAACTTAATAAAGTCTGAAAGAGAGAGAGAAGACAGGAGAGAGGGAGAGAGAGAGAGACAGAGAGAGAGAGAGAGAGAGAGAGAGAGAGAGAGATTCCTTAAAGACCCAAGCTTCCTCATTGCAACAATCCTTGAGGCTTCCTTTATGAAGCTGAGGAAGTCAAACTGTCTTTCCACAGGTTTCCTCCTGGGTCCATGGGAGGAAGGAAGCTGAGTATGGCAGGAGGGAGGAAAAAGAGGAAAGGCTGCTTGGTCTTCACCTGAAAACTTTTGCCTCCCCATTGACTGTCATCCATAAGAAAGGTTTAAAAAGGAGAGACATCTGATAGAATCAAATAATATTTTAGAAAAAATAAAAGAGGAAATGAATAATTCCATTGGTTAAAAAGTTCTCTGTCCACTATCCACAGGAGAAATGGTTTGCTTTGGCCTTGCTGGTAACTTCATCTGCCAGGCTTATCCTCAGCTGTTCCCCAGCCCACCCAAGGTCCCAGGATCCATGAGAGTACTTCTCCCCCTCGGAGAGTCTCTGTGCTCATAGAGGGCAGCAGTCTCCCTCACCGGCCCTTGGAATCCCCATACGTGTTTCGGGGCATGGACACCATCTTCTCTTCGCATGTGATTTTGGTGTCCTTAAGGATGCTGTACCACACCATGCCTGCAGGCCGGATCTCCTCGCTGCGGCAGAAAAGGTAGGGCACAGTATCCACACGGCTCTGGATGTAGGGGCTTCGCAGGAGGTTGGAACAGTGGCTGCTCACCCTCTCCAGCCTCCGCAGGATCAGGTGGGCCTTCCTGAAAGGTATGAGAGGCAGCAATAATCAAGGAAAAAGTCCGGATCAGTATTTAGGACTTTGGGGTGGGAATGGTCAATAGACATCTGAAGACATCTGTCTCAATGATTTCCTATCCATTTCTAACTTAAGTGTGGTATTTTAAACACCTATTAAAAAATTACCCTGAAGTCTATCCTTTTCAGTTATGCAAGTATAAAAAATGAAAGTGGTAAACCTTTTGATTTCAACTTCTATTATATGAGACTCCTGGGAGTTAGGAGATCACCAGCCTTAGGGTTCTGATCAAACAGAAATTATAGGAATGATTTTTTAAAAAATACACAATAACAACTAAAATTTGACACTTATCATCTGCTAAGCACTGGTTGTATACTTTATATACATCTTAAACATTTTATTTAATCTTCACATCAGTCCCCAATATCTTATTCTTCATTCTCACTTAACAGGTGAGGAACCCAAGCAAGGTTCTGAGAAATTATATTACTTGACTGAAGTTAAATGTCAAGTTGACCACTGGAGTTGGGCACTGAAATCTGGGCCTGAATCCCCAGCAGGTCCTCCTCCAACTGTTTAGTTTCTTACTTTCTCATATGTTTCTCTAAGTCACGAAATCTAGACAACTTGCCCTCTATGCTTCTCTTTCATCAAAGCCTAAAAATAAATGTTCCCAAATTAGAACTTCCCTGTGTCCCATTTTCCCCATCTCTAAAGTAGTGGTGACAGTCTTATCCTCATAGGTTGGTTGTGTGAAATTATGCATGAGAAATGCCCCGTGCTTGACACTACGTAAGATTCCAATAAATGATAACTACAATTATAATGATTATTATAATGATGCTTCAGGATCAAGACTAAAAGGAACACCAATCTTAGCAAGAACCATTCTGTATTTTGATGATCACAATTAGTAAGTTATCTAAAATCTTTTATCTAGCAGTAGAGAGAGGACCTATGAGAGATGTGAAAGCTGCAAAAATCTAGCAAGGATCTTTGAGGTCAACTGGAGCAGGGTTCCTCAACAGTGGTACCAGTGATTCTGGGATTAGGAGGAATTGTGTAGGATGTTTACTGGCACCCTGGGACCTTAACCCAGGTGATGACAAAAGCAGCCCACATACTAGTTAGAATAATATTAGCTACAATTATTAGAAAGGGGGACAGTCACCCCAGTTGAGAAACACTGACCTAATCTGACCTAGCCTCATTAAAAATATGGAAACTTAGGCTTAGAAAGAGAGAAAAAGAAGTGTCTTTCTCCCTAGTCACATGACAAGTCAATTTCATTATCAAGGTGTCTATCTTGCTTATCTCTACTTCTGGCTTCTTCAAGATGCCTAGGGATCCTGTAAAGGTAAATGAGAGGTCTGCTCTTCTGCTGTCCTCTCCATGCCCTTCTCAGACCCCAGCAGAGAAGGAGTTTTATGACAAGAGACCCCACAAATGAGAGACTGTGTTAGGCACCTGCATGATGGCTGAGAAAGTATTGGGCTTATATGTTATATTTTGTGGGCACAATTTATGAGGTGCCTTTCAAAAAGTCCTCTTTATGCAGTTCAGCACTTGGGTGGAATATTTCCTGAGTTGCCAAGAATTCATCACTTCATAATTACACTCTACTCAGTCCTCCCTCCTCTATGGCAAGTGCACTCCCAAGAGGAGTTTGAAGAGTTTATATCTCCTTCCTCTTTGAGTTCTTACTCTGTTCTTTAACAGCTCTGTATCCTTGGGAAATTTACTTAACATCTCTAACCCTGTCTCATTCTTTGAAAATGGGGCTGTGGTTCAGTTGAAGGAGGTAATGCAATGATGCTACTAACTGACCATAGTCTTCCCATTCAGTAGGATTCAGTGGGAAAGACAAATGAAGATTACAATACAGGATACAAGAGGGAAGATTTAAAAAATAGTAACAGAACCTGTATGAAGACAGAGGAAGGTGCCGAATAGGGGTGGGGATATCCAAGAAATCCCCATAACGGAAAGACAACTGGTGTCAAGTTTTGTAAATGAATAGTTAGATAAAGAAGAGGTCAGAGGCATAGAAGACACTGTAGGCAAAGGCACAGGGATAAGAGACTCCATGGAATTTCTGAGAATCTATGACCTACAGAGCATGAGTGATGACCAGTGAGAAACAGAAGAAGGATCCAGCTGGCATGTCACCCAGGTCCCAGGATGGTCTCCAGTGCATGGAACAGTGGTATACATGCAGGCTCTGCAGCATTGGCTGCTCAGACTCAAATCTCAGTTCAGCCACTTACTGCCTGTGTGACAGTGAGCAAACTGCTTTGCCACTTGTGCCTCAGTCTTCTTGCTTTTCCTATAAAATGGGAATACCTAGATATACCACCAAGTATTGTCTCAAAATATCAAGGAGAATAATGAATCTATAATAAGACCTTAATGAATAGATAAATAAAAGGAGAAGTATTGTCTCAAGGGTAAGCAAGTAGGGGAGTTATTGAAAGGGCTTGAGGAAGCAAAGTAAAAGGCTTGGAGCTTTTAAAAGTATTTCTGGCTGCTGTGAGAGTTGAAAAGGGGAAGGGCAAATCTGGCAGCAAGAAAGCAGGTAGAGGGCACATCCAGGTGTTAATTGTACTTACCCTCATTGTACTTAGGAATATAGGGTTGATTTTCCGCTATGCACTGGAGAATCCTCTTTACTCTGTTTTATAATCTATGAAAAGGGAATACCATATTGCTCATCTCATAAAGTTATAATGGGGTTAAGTAAGTTAAGACATGTATAACTCTTCAAAAAGTGTCACCAAGAAAGCATAGAAAAGCTTACACAGTACCAAATAAAAAGGAAGAAACTATTATCACCACAATGAACACCACCACTACCACTACCATCATTATGTTATTAGGTATTCTTTGTATGTCAGGCACTGGGGATACATGAGGATTGGTTTAAACCTGAAATGTCTTCATAAGGCAGTGGCAGGAGAAAGAAAGAGCTATTAATGGTGTCTAATTCAGAGGAAGGGTGCTGCTTTGGAAAAGGCGGAAGGGACTATGGGAGTATAGATGGACAGCTAGTCAATAATTTAGGACTCAGAGAAGTCTTCCCAAAGGATCTCACAGCTGAGCCAGGTCTTCAATAATGAAACAAATGTTAGGCAGAGGAAATAAGCCATTTTAAATGAGACCAGAGAGAGTGTAAAATGGCTGGTTACAAATAATGAGTGGGAAGCTAGGAAGCTTATCAAATATTGGACCATCCTGGTTCTTCGATGCCAAGCCGAAGAATTTGTATTTTATTCTTTGGGCAATAGAGAGCCAAACAGAGGCTGATTCAGGCAGTCACAAAATAGTAAATGCAAAAGAAGGTCAGAAAGCGCAATTATTCCAACATGTCCAAATGCTTTGCTTCCAAAGGCACAGCCATTTCCTCAGAGAGAATCTTGGAATTCAAGTGGACGAAGCCTCCTTTTGTACAGATGGAATAACTGAGGGCTGAAGTGACAAAATGAATGTCTTAAATTAATAAGGCACAAATCTAGAACAAGATTCTTGATCACATAGAGCAGAGGTGGTGAACCTGTGGCACCCATGCTGCAGCGGGCTGTTTGCATCACTGAAAGCTCTAAGAGGTTTACCATCATGGCGCAGAGTCAAGATGAAGTCTTCATCTCTGACATCCCTAATTCAAGTCCTGACTAACTTAACAACTATATAGATAATGAGCAAGTTTGCAATGCCACTAACTCTTAGTTACCACATCAGTAAAGCAGAAATAACAGTGTTGCTGGCAAGGCAAGATACTGTGGGTAAGATCTTGGCTCTAAGTAAATGTCAGCTATGATTCAAAGTAGCATTTATATTAGGAAAGACATAGACTTTATGGCCTATAAGGCCGAGTCTCTTGACCTCTCTGAGCCTCAATCTCCTCACTTGTGAAATGAGAATGGAGACACCAATTGTGTAGAGCTGTTATTGAGCTCAAATGAAATGACTAACATAGGCATAAAGCATAAAGCTTAGGATACAGTAGGCACTAAACCAATGTTTACAAAGACAACAAAGGCAGGAGAATTCAGAAGGTAAAGCCACACAGAGAAGGATTGGCGGAGGGATGGCTGGAAAGGAGAAAGCGGTGTGAGACAGACCAAAGGTGAGAGTGCTGGGTAATAAATTGGAGGCAATGGAGACCCATAAATCAAAGGCCAGGCATGCTTTCCCTGGAAAGGAAATCATAGGTCAGGGTAATCACTTTTCTCAAATACCAGAGATGAAATCTTCCTCACTGGGAAGCAAGAGGTAGAAAAGGGACACCACACATGAATTTATTATATATTAACAGGTATGAATGAGAGAGATGGCTCGTGAAGGAGTAAAGGGCTGGCCCTGAATGCCACTTCTCCCGGAATAGTAGAACCTTTGACCAACCATTCTATTTCCAGAATACTTACTCAATCAGCTATTGACACAGTTACCAGAAGACACCTAATTTCTAAGGGAAACTTGCAGTGGAGAAAAGGAAAAGAGTTGAGCTTTAATGTTTCAGTGTTGGCTAACCCTGCACTTAATGAGAGGCAAGGGCATGACATGGTTGCAAAAAACTGGAACACAACTTCCTGAAGAGGAGAGAGCAGATTAAAGGAAGTAATGACCTCATTCATGCAGCCCTAGTAAGGCCACTTCTATAGAATCCTGGTCACTTCTGGTAAGAAGGATGTTTATAAACAGTAGGCAGATCATCATGCTGGAGGATGCCTTAAAAACAATCTTGCTGTCAAGGTCCTGAGTTCAATCCCTGGTACCCCCCCAAAAAACCAAAACCAAACCAAAACAAAATGAAACAAAAAAACAATCCTTCTGAGTTGGAAACACAAATAGAGAGGAAGATGAGATCTAGGCAAATGATTATGTTCTAGCAACTGAAGACTGTGAGCCAAAAAACTGAGGGTCAGGGATGATAATGACTGTAGGTAACTCCCACTATGCCAGAAGTAGTTCCTATGTATCCATGGGAAAACACTTGTTCAGGAAATTAAATTTAACCCACTTTGCAAATCTTGATTGTATACCTTATTCCCAGTCTACAAGTGGTCAAAGTGAGCCTGTGACCAGAAGAGCGACTTAATCAGAGTGACAAAATACTAGAATGGGGTCTGTCTCAAATCTCTGCGGCAAGACACTCAAGTGTTATTGATGAAGCCTCCTAAAATTAACAAAATAAAAGTTTGGTTGAATATCATAATATTGAAGCAACCCTAAAATGATATTCTTCAATATGGTAGTAGGTTCCCTATCACTGAAGGTGATTAAATCAAGTATGTTTTAGAAAGGAGTCTGCTGGTAATGTAAGCTGGAATAAGTGCTTGTTGTTGGGGTGTGTTTGTGTGCTTTTAATGTAAAAGGAATGCAGGCTTTGAGTGAAAATACATCTGACTTGCATCTCATGTGCAGTTCACAAAGAACCTGATATGACACAATTGCCAAAGCACTGAGTTCCTCAGAAGAGAGGACCACATTCATGGAGGTTCTAGTAACACTTCAGAAGTCATGGTGAAATTTCACATTCAGGGTGTCTTCCAGACCTTTCTCAATATCATAAATCATGTTTTGCCCTAGGTTGCTGCAGCATTTTATTGCTTTTTTGAGGTCCATAACACAGTTTCTTTTAGTTATGAACATGTCTTGCAATGCAATGTATTACACTGAAAAAGATGTTAATTTGACATCAGAAAACAATATTTTGAATTTGGGGTCTAACTCCTATTACCTGTATAACCTTACACAATTTATGTAACCCCAATCTGTTGCTTAATCTTCAAAATCTGTTATTCAGGAGTTGAAATGAAATGTAAATGACTGGCCCCACAATAGGCACTCAAATAATATTTCCCAGATGCTTTTTTGACAGTGTATGTTTCCTTTGGTGTCTAGCTCCTTACTGTGCAAGAAGGATTATTAAATGTGAATTGACTTGACCTGAGGAAATTTTTGGGCCTAAACTATCAAAATACAGTAATTCTCTAGCAGGGTTTAATAAAGAGAATGAAGTGGCACAAGAGCATTCTGTGGACCCATGGAAATAATCATGTGAGTAGGCAAAAAGGCTTATACAAATTCATCTGCAATAACAAAGAAATTAAAATAAATTTAGTTGGTGTTTAATAAAGAAATAGACTATTGATTAGACAATACACTGATCAAAAGATAATACATTGATATGTGCCTCCATGGAGAACTATCCATGGGATACATTATATATACATCCATTGTAAAATACTTTTCTGATATGTTGTTAAGTGGAAACAGGCAGACAACAGAACACAATGTATATATATTTACTAAACATAATAGAGATTATGGAGATGGAGATGTGGTTGTAGATACAGACATGTCATTAAGCTTCTATTTCCCTTCTCCCATAAATATCCATACTCATATCCATATCTATATATGGAGAGATATGTCTACACTGTTAACAATTTATGCTGAGGTAGGGTTGGTATTATAGAGCTCAAAGGTACAAAATTTTCACTTTCTATTTTATATACTTCTGTATCATTTGTATGCTATAGAATGAGCAAGAATTATTTCAGAACAAAATGAAACAAGGTATTCCCATTTTGAAAACAAACACACATATATTAAAGCTAGTGTGGTAAATTTATGTAATGTAACCATGGCTTTATGGTTTCCCCATTAACTAGGATTATTTTCAGAATAAACCTACACTAAAATTTTAGTCTCAGATTACCCTTCAAAAAACAGAAAGTCAGAAACTCAGGTACTATCTGTGGATATGTGTCTGCAACATCAGGTTTGAAATGTGGTGTGTAAAATAACTAGCAAGAATGTTTATATCTGCCTTGCTTTCATCTTCATTTCTTCATATGAAACCTCGGGACCTTTTCAATAATTCATTTCTTGACTGATGGAAGAATGACTAACTCAAAACTGTTTCAGCTGGGGCTGAGGGATTCCAAGATGATAACTAATCAGTGAGGAAACAGATCCAGAGGACACTTGTTCAGACTCATAGTGTGCTTTGCTAGCTAGTGTTTCCCCATTCTAAGCTTAGATATGAGATGTGATTTAATAACAGCAATTCTCATTTCAAAAATGTGAATATATGCATAAAAAATGAAAGTGTATCTGAGATTACAGGAATATAGCTTCAGAAGCCTAAGCCTGCTCTTTTTCCAAGTATCATAAAAATTCCAAGAGAGTTAACCCAAGATACCCAGGAAGTTAATCCAAGGTTTCAAGAGAGTTAATCGAAGGAAGAAGCTAATACAATCATGAAAAAATGTACAGGTTTATCCCAGGTTTGTTTATTTTCACTAAGGTTGCAGCAATGGGTGTGTTAATTTCAAAGAGGAAAGGTGCCTTGTCTCACTATGTTGAGAACGATCTCAGGCTGAACCAAGCCTGTGATCATTTCTGGGATCTGTTAGTAATGTCTGCTATGGAAGCAAAAGGGACTGACAGTATAAATTTATCATTCCTAGTCTGGATAGATCAATTTTACTGAAAAAAATCTCTTCAAGCACTTGCTCTCTTCTATCAATTTGATCAAACATAACTGAAAAGTTACAGAAGCCCCAAAGTGGCCAAGGATGCTCTGACCCGAGCAAATTCTGGTTGCTGGCCACCTATGAGCTCAGTTTTTCAATCTCCTAATAGGAACTTTATGGCCGGAACAGCTGGGTGTCAGCAGGTCTTCTCTGAGCAGCTGTTTGCAGTAACCTATAGTTGTCATGAAAACCAGGCTCTGGGGAACACTGGTCTGATAGATTTATTAGACAGAGGTAAGATATGCCCTTTTGTCACTCAATTATATGGGGATATGTAACCACAGATCAGGGAGGAGTTGAGAACATTTTGGAGTTTGGTCATTACATAGGCTAAGAGAATCCTAGTAAAGTTCATCCCATGATATCAAGCCTCAGTTTGCTCCTGGAAAAACCCTAGTCAACCTAGGTCACTGAGAAACAGGATGTGCTAGGGCTGGTGGTAAAAGGTCACTCATTGTGTGTCTGCTCTCCATCTCAAGGACCTTCAGGTTTTCTGGTTCCTTGGTTTCCCAGCTGGAAAAGGCTTTGGAGTTAAGCTCTTTCTTTTATGTTATAAATGAGTTCAGAATGAGGATGGAATTTGTCCACAGTAAGTAGGTGACAAAGCTGGGGCACCCAAGTATCTTGCTCTCTTTCTTTTACACTTTCATATTCTGCACACTTGCTAACCCTTCAGAAGCAGAGCAAATTTGTTCAGTCTTCCTGTTTTAAAAACCTTTGCATGGGTTCTAGGAAAGAGATAGGACAAACTCCTTAAAATGACTTACAGAAGTCACCATGATCTGACCCTTAGTAAACTCTCCAATCTTTTCACTTTCCTTTTTCTCTCAACTTGAACTCCCCACTCCAATGATTTTTTAATAGTTCCTTACTAAAGTATATTGTCTTACTTCACCTTCCTCATCTTTGCACTGGTTGTTCCTTCTGATGAAAACATCCTTCCCCTTTCACCGGAAAGACTCCTGTACACTGTTTGATTATAAGCCTTAGCCACTCTTCTTCTCCAGAGATTCTTCTTGAGCTCCAGATTTGGACTGACTCCTCTAGCTACCTGCATTGGAAATGCTTTTAAGTGTGTTTTCTGAACCAGCAACATTGGCAATATCTGAGAATGTGTGCTGACTTTAGAATCTCAGGTCTGTCCCCTACCATTAAGTCAATGCATTTGAACAGGGTCCCCAGTAGATTCTCATACACATTAACAATTGAAAATCACTTCTCCAAAACATCCTTCCATACTCCTCCTTATAGCATGTGTCCTGTTCCATTGCAACAGTCTGCTGATGAGTCTTTCCTCACTAGATGATGGTCTGTATGGGCGAGTCATGATCTTCTTCATTCTCTTATTTCCAGTCCCCAGCACAGGGCCTGACACAGAGTCAGTTAAGGAAGTAAGGTTTCTCCAGTTCTCTAAATATTTGCAAGAACATTGCATTTTTTTTTAGATTGTTAGGTGACCTTAGGTTTCACAGAATTCATTTGTTTCCACCTGTGCTCTACAGATCCTTGAGAGCTCAGAGAGACTTAAGGAATTCCTGGGGTTGGAAGGATAGGGGAGTGTAGGAGAGACCCAGCAAGTGGTGCTCTAGGTACCCATTCTTGCCTTTAGAGAATGACTATGTAACCCTCTGGTCCTCACATTTACAGACTCCTTCCATTAGCCAATTGTTCCGCAAGTAATTATTTAGCACCTACTTTCAAAACTAGTAGCCAGCAGTGCAAAATGGAACTTTATAAATTAGGAGTTTTTTACTTTAGAGACAAATGGCAAAGGGATGAAAAAGGAATAAAAGTGGATTATGTCCATGCACCAACTCCCTACGATTAATGGAATCATTGTGCATTACAAACATGTACTAATAAAAAATGAATAGCTTGTAACTTCAGTAATCATGTACAACTTACATGGTAGTGGGAAGAGAAGTAATGCATAAGTATACCCGTAAGCTATAGGCACTAAAACCAGTGAGTTCAGGGAGAGAATTAAAACATGATGCTGAAACGATCAAGTGGGCAGACATTTTAGGGAATTCTCCGAGAAGGTGGCATTGTATCTAAGACTTCAGGTTCTATGAAAGGTATACGGAAAAAATAATTCCACTGATAAAAAGAATCGGCTCCATTAGTTTATCCAGATCATTTTATAGATAAGATTTAAGGCCAGAAAGGGGCAAGGACACAGTTGCGCAGTGAGTTTATTAACAGGACCAAGATGGATTAGGATGCCACTTTTTAAATTCTTGCTGACACGAGAATGTGGGATGTTGGGGCAATCTCAGATCCCTTCTGGGAGGCTAGAAAGGCCAGGGAAGGAAGATGGTGGGCGTCATGGGTTGGGTTGGTGGACAGTGGTTGGGTACAGGCTGACGGGAGGCAGTGAGTCATCACAATCCACTACCGGGTGGGTTGCTCTGTCTCTCTGGGCAGCCAGGAGCCATTTCTGGAAGATTTATGCCTGGGTGGGTCATAAAGGATCCTAGCAGGTTGTAAAGACAACGTCAGGAATGGAGCTCTGGTTTAACTTGTACCCATACTCCCTAAACCCTGTGGGAAAGCCCAATAAAGTGGAATACCTTATTGGTTCATGGGCAAGATGGCAGCCAAGATGACTAACACAGAGACTTTCATCTGGGGCTCTGTGTTTCTGCCTGCCAGTCCACTTCTTTTAGCTTTTATCTAAAGAACCTTCCTTTCATGTGAAAGGGAGAGAGTTAAAGTACAGGACCCAACAGAACTCATAAAGCCTGCTCCTGGGGAGATCCCTTTTATCATTTAACTAAGCTCTCATTTCATCTCATCTTATCCCTCAAGGGCCTCAAATTCTCAGAAGATCTTTCCAAGTGTTTTAAGGGCTCAGAGTGAGAGTTCAAGGCAGAACCAACTTCCAGGCCAAACTGAGCATCTCTCCGCAGCTCACACAGCCCCAAGGGACCACCACTTCCTCATCATCCGAAATATAAGATGAGGGTCCTACATCTTCATTTGGAAGTGTTTAAAACACATAGTGTCATCCACTCACTATTTCAGGAAGTCACCAATTCTTTCCACTTCTTCCAGTGCCACTAATGTTATCCAGCCAGCTGAGGATGTTACACTGCCTCCCTGGGACTATCCCAGCAGCATTTAGGGCCTCACTGCATCCCTTGCTTCCCACTGAAGCCAGAGTGATCTTTATATCTTGAAGGTCCCTCCCACCCTCTAGCCTCTCCCCTCTCAGAGCAAAAACACTTGAAAAGCTATTACCCTAGGGAGATAATCCAAACTGCTTAACTCTACTTAAAGGGCATTCAAGATCTGGCCCCTGGTGACCTCTGCCTTATCTCTTACCTCTCCTGCTGTCAGACACTTTGCTGCAAATACACGGAAATTCTTTAGTTCCTCTAAACACAGTGCTTTCTGAAATGTAGAAGGAGTTTCTCTGGGGTAGAGGAAAGGATTTGAGGTGATACTCAAGGTAATTGCAAACCCAATATTGAAAAACAATGAATCAACTTTGTAAAAGTGGTTAGATTACCTCCTTCATTCTCTTCCCCTCCTTCAGATAACTTTCAAAAAATATCTTGGCTTGGGGCTGTGTCTTTAACACTTCCCTTGTTGTTAATCTCCCTTTTATAGGGACAGCCTCAGGCTCTGCTATGATTGAGCATTTTTGTTTCCTTCAATTTCTGTTGTTGCTTTTCTATTGTATTGACTTATTTTAACAATGACTAGATTTAATTTTCTACTAAGGGTAGATGGTTCTGGTTTTCCCTTTATAAAATGATAGTGTTTTCTATTCAAACATATTTCCAGTAAGCAGTAAATCTCTCTGCCTCTTTCCCATGTTTAGACCTGACATAACTCTGCTGATCACCACCCTTATTTATTTGACAAAGTCCATTGTCAGTTGATGAGGAAAAGATCCACTAGAATCAACTGGAAGCAGAAGAATCTGCCCCTCAACTCACAACCCTTATCCCATACCTGGGTCCCAGTTCATCCTCACTGCGCCAGACAAAATCGCCAAACTTTTCATAGTGAGAGTTGTAGTGGTGCTGGACTCTGAACAGCATTGAGGCTGAGACTTCCATCAGCGTATTGTAGGCAGTCTGCTGCTCCTTTCCACTTGTGTACCCATTGTACAGATTGTATATCTTGTCGGCTATCTCTGAGAGGGAAGATGTACAAGAAAAGATCACTGCACAGTTGCAACAAGTGAAGACAAAAGCATAGCTGGTGACAAGGAAGTCATGGTCGTCTGGGAGTTCCCTTGGATGGTCTTTGAGAATAGACAAATAGTAATTCCATCCTGACTATATCATTGACTGATTGTGTGCAGTTTTCTTATATACTAACTAAATATGATACAGTCTACTCTGGAGGTGCTTTGGGAAACTAATTAAAGAGTGAATGTAAAGTATTCAGCACAGAGTATGGTACAAAAACTTAATAGTCACAGGTTTTATTACTGATATTATTGTGCTTGTGATTTAATAGGAGGATCCAAACAAATGCAGAGGTTTAAATTAATTGATTTGGCTCATCTCCACATCCTCCCTCAACTTCACTAATATCTCTAATACGTTTCTGTAATCAGTTCTGATAGATCCCATTCAAAATCCTTTTAAAGGAAATCCAGACTTTTCTGCTTGTCATTCAGGGCCATTTCTTCTCCTTCAGTCACTCTTACTAAATGAGGCTCAAATTTATCCTGAGCAGAAGGTACATTTCTTCAGCCTTGGAGGCTCTGATAAAAATCTATGTGTATCCACTAATCATTACTAAAGATAATTGCCCATAGGTGAATCTAGCAGAATTAGGGTCAGGATGGGAAAAACACTTTGTATTATTTTCCACTCTAATTTGTATTTGTTCTCAGTTTTTAACCATGTGCATATATCACTTTAAAATAATTAAGATTAAAACAAGATCCCTGTTTTCTTGTCTACATCACATAAAACATTTATTTCCAAGCTTCTCATTGAGCCCTTTGTGGAAATGTCCATCTCTCCAACCAGAGTGTGAAATCTTAAAAGGTATAGGCCTGCTTCTACTGTATCACTTGGACGGGGGCTTCAGGGAAGAATTTACTCAATTTAAAGTAGACCACCAGGACTCATTGATATTGTCACATACTGCCAATCTAGATATAGAAACTGTATCTACTCATTGCCTAAGTGGTAGATCTGGTAGATCTGCTTGACTGATTGCATCTTTTCAGGTGTTTTTTTCCCCCTAATGTTTACAACCTCAGGGACTGGGGGTAGCAAAAAGATTTAATCTTGCATGCAAATTCTTACTGATAGCCACTTACAGTATCTCTATGTTGAGGATTCCAAGGCCATCAGTGGGCTGGATGGGACTATGTGTGGTGATCAGCTAATCATGTCTGTCAAGGGCACAAAAAAGGGAATAGTCGTCTAGGAACCACCTATTTGATAGCTCCAGCATAGATTTAAGTGGAAAAAAGTAATTGATCTCTATGAAAGTTTTAGGCTAAGGAACTCTGGCCCGCTACCATTCCTACCTAGTCAGAATACAGTCAAAGTATAAATGAAGAACAAATATTTCCACTGGCAAAATTACTGTTAGTCTCTATTGTTTCCTTTATGGGTCCTATGTTCCTCTTGCTGCCTTAGCTCCTTTGCTTCCTTCTCTCTGTGCCAGTAGTGTGTGCTTGGTAATTAGTGACTTCTGGATATATGACTTAAGAGAGTGGAAATGTGAGACTCAACCTGGGAAGTGAAGAAGGGGTCACCAACCTTCCGCCTTGTTGTCATCCACCAGTGGACAGGCTGTCCTCAGGGTCACTGTGCTGAGTTCTGAGTGCCTCCCCCGCGTATCCACAGCATACAGAGTGAACCTGTAGCACAGCAAGAAAACAGCACTGTGCTGAGACTTCACAGAAGGCCCTGGGAGTTGGAGGGAGAAACACAAAATGATGACACGGGAGTATTGGTCAAAAACTCAGGAATGGGGCCAGGGATTTAGTTCAGTGGCTCCGGTGCCTGCCTTGCAGATGTAAGGTCCCGAGTTCAATCCCCAGTACCAAAAAAACCCCCCCAAATCCCCCCAAAAAGCCTCAGGAATGTTCAAGCTGCAAAATAAATTTTTTAAAAAAGAATGGCAATTATAAAGCATTTATTGAGCACTGAATGCCTGCTGGGCACTTCACCCTTAATTACCTAATTTACAATTTATCAAGCCTAAAAGACTTATTATTAACCACATTTCATCAATGATGATACTGTGCATCTTTCTGTGCATCTTTTCATAGTTACTGAAAGACAGAACAGGGGTTTGAACTCAAGCCATCTAACCCTAGGCCCTAAGAAGTGAGTCTCAATGCTATTTTTTTGTCTGGATACAACTGTTTATATGTTCTCTCATTTGTTCACTCATTCATTCACTCACTCAACAGTACTTACTGAGTGTTAACTATGTGCAATCAATTATTTTAGGTCCTAAGCTTCTAAACGTGAACAAGAAAGTCAAGTTCCTTGCTGGTATAAGACTAATCAAAAAGTAAACAGACAATCAAATAATGAACATGGTGACAGAAGCTTAGGTGTAGTGAGGATGAGGAAAAATGTTACAGGATAATGTGAAAAATATAAATACGGTTGTGGGGGAAGTACCTTTACACAAGGTAGTTGATGAAGGCCTTCTTGAAGAGGGAAATTTTGAGCTGAGATCTGAATAATGAGAAAGAACCAGCAATAGAAGGAAGACCTGGGGGAAGAACATTCTAGGCAAGAAGAAGGTCAGTAAGTGGAAAGGGTTGGAGAAGAAAGGGAACACAGACTGTTGGAGGACTAGACACCGAGTGTGGCTACGGTAAAATGAGGTGAGGCAGAGGACTGGTGGGAACCTTGCAGGCTGTGACAAACAGTCTCAGAATCATTTTAGCCAGAGAACATGTCCCCACCTCCCTATGACATCATCTGAAGCCCAACACTGTGTTGGCAGGAATAGACATAGCCTGTATGCTTTCAGAAAGGGAGACCGGTCATGTAGAGAACTGGTCATGTAGTGGGTTCAGGTCTAATCTAGAGCACGGAATTCTTTCCAGAGCAGGCTCTGTCTACTTGGGGGAGTCTCTGTGCCCAGATGTCTGAGTTTCATAGTTTCTACAAAGTCTAAGGAGGAAGCAGAGAAAACTTTCCAGCGGAGTTAAGAGGCCAGGAACACCTTTTGTACAAATGAATGGCCTGTCCTTGTTGTGCCCTCCTCTTCCATCTGCTTTTAATGGTAGGGACAATAGTGTGGAGTGGCGGGAGGGTTTCCTATGTTAAGAAGAGTTTGAGTTTAGAGCCCCTATTTCCTTTCCTACTTCCTAAGCACCTAATTTAATGTATGTTATAAAATGAGCATGATGCTATGATTGCCAAGTGTCAGAATGGTGAGATCTGACTGACTGTACATATTAAGCACTAAGTAAATATGAGTTGCATATAAATTAATATATGCTGATTTTAATATGTATCAAGCACTGAGCTAAGCAGTTTTGTCCAGATCATCACAGTGAATTCCTCTAAGCAACCCTAAACGGTAGATAGTATTGCTCTATTTTATAACCAGAATCACATAGTAAATTACTAGGATGGTAATGTGAACCTAGGATTGTCCAACTCCAGTGCCCATGCACTAAATCCACTACTGAATTCTGTTCACAGGTCTGCAGATCCCAATTGTACACGTACAATTTCTCAGCTGCACCTGCTAAACACCAACTGTGTTGAGGCAGTTCCACCTCATACATTTTTCTGACCTTATGAAAACACACTAAAATAATCACCTTCATTCCTCCCATCTTTTACAAGAGGAAACTGAAGATAAAAGCATACAAAATCTGTCCAAAGTCACAGATTCAGAAATGAAATAGAGCAGCCTTGGGTGTGTCTTTCCCTAAAACCTGTACTTCTTGCATTCAGCTGCCATTTTCCTGCTTTAGCTGTACTGATCACTGGCTTAGAGGGTGGTATGAGCTTTGATATGCTGTGATCGCATGCCTCAAAAATTATTTTTATAAAAGTTCCCATGCATCAAAACTTCTTAATACAAAAGGAAGAGAGAGTGGCAGAGGAAGGAGCCTGGTCTTGGAGATGTTGACGCTTGCGCACATATTGTAGTTCTATTCCCTTGCTCTGTGAACTGGGGCAAATCGCTTCACCTCTCTGAGCTCATTTCTTTCTCTGTACCAGGCATGTGTGACAGAGAGACTATCACTCACCTCACTGGATCAGTGCAGATGGATAAGAAACGTAAATACTTTTCATAGGGAGTTATCACTGGAAAGCCACACAGAAAGGTTGAGAACAAGATCACAAAATGAAACAAACAAACAAACAACAACAACAACGAACAAAACTCTGGAATGTTGGAGTAGGCAAGAGGCTAAGTAAAGGAACAAGAGCAATTTTGGATAACATCGTGTAGGTGCTTACCATCTACACACCAATTCAGCTAGAAAGTGGCAGAGGCAGTGTCCAGTCCTAGCCTTCAGGTCCAGAGAGTATCCAGCTTGTGTACAGCTATATTGGTGTCATTTAACACATTACTAGTCATGACAGGCAGTCAATAAATATTTTTTAAATGAATGAACTGGACCATACTTCATGACATTTCTCAAGTTTTGTTTCTTCATCAATAAAGTGGGGACAATTTTACAGGTAGCGCATGGCATGGCTATCTCATGGATGACAGGCAGTGATGGAGGAGGATGTGGCTGGTAGCTGCAGATTTTTATACAGGCAATATATACAGCATTTATTTGTGCAAGAACACACATTTTAAAAAATGCTTTCTTGGAATTTAAAGAGAAGGACATACATTTCAACTGAGGGATCCATGGAAGAACAATAATGAGTGTAAAATATGATGGAGCCTCAAAGCCCATAGTCTTGGAATACTGTTTAACAGTGCTTCCCACTGGCCACTTAGGTTTCAGTGGTGCATCTATAAAACAGTTCCTCAATTAGGAGATCCAGGGCCAGCTGTCAGCCTCACCAAGCAGCATGAACAACACCATGCTCATACTAGGGAAGAAGCTGTCTTAGGCTTTTAATTTATAAAATCCTTTCTCCAATAGCAGGCTGAGCATTATTTTGGAAGTCAAGTAACCTTCTGCAAACCTCTGTCTTCTCACTTGTAAAGTAAGGTGGAATTATCCATATCCCTTAAACTGAGGATCAAGTCTCAGTGGTATAGCCATCAATGTTCAATCTTCGCTGCTTAAAATGTTGCTTCCATTTTTGTTATTGTAGCCACCAAACATGTGACTGGAAGCCTCAGAATGGAGGAGACCTTGGGCCACCCTGCCTGAGGTGGGGGTGGAGGAGAAAGAGGAAGATGTCAACCTCACAGGCTTGGGTCAAAAGTCACAAGGCCATGCGCTTTCTGCCTGTCTCAGCTGTAATTGTAGAACTGTTCCAGAGACACATCTGAAAGCTGTTAGGGGATCAGGCTGGGCCTGGAGGGGCTCCTTGTAAGGAGGCGGGAGTACAGCAGCCCTTGATATAGGGAAGGGGAGTGAAGACAGACTGAGAGAGACAGAGACAGATAGACAGATCTATATACCATATGCAAACCTATACTAGAGGGAGGGAGGCAGCGGTGGGGGAGGGAGAGAAAGAGAGAGAGAGAGAGAGAAAGAGAGAGAGAGAAACAGAAATAGTCAGACCTGTCTTTCTCAGAGGATCAAGAAGAGTGTCAGAGGCTCTCTGCTTGGTTCTGCCATCCTCTCTCTGAAGCAAACTGAGGTCCAACAATGATGTGAACTTAAAGTCTTGAGTCATCCTCTAACTTTGAATCTTCATTATGGGTGGCCCATAATGAAAGGAAGTCCCAGAAGAGAACGGGACTTGCATAAGGACCCACTACCAATAAACTCAGAGTGAAGACAATGGCCTTCCTGATTCCTCCTCCAGTGCTCTTTGTATACAACACCATGCCTCTTGTATAGCTGGCTGACCTAGCTCCATGTCTATTTATGGGAAGCTTTTATTATAAATGAGGTGGCTTTAAGGGTAAAGTTGGATAGACTTTCTAGGAACCTGAAGCTTCAGGCTCAAATTATTGCTATTTCTTCCCCTGACCTTGTTTCAGGGAAAATACTTTCCCCAATGTGGCTGGAAGCCTCAGTTTGATTCCCAGCATTTCTATGGACTGTAAAATGTGAGAATTAAGTACCTAAAGTAATTAGTGTATTGAGAAATTAAAATTTTAAAAACTGTGTCGGGAAATGCCTTGTGATGACCACTCACATGCAAGGAATATTTCAATGTTTCCTCATCACTGTCAGGACACTGTCACGCCCATTAGCTTCACCACCCCCAGGACAAAGCTTCTCACTTTCAGGACAAACTTCTCACCTGGGACTCTCAGTTCTGCTCTTTGATACTCATTCATTCAACTGTACGCTCATCACTGAGCCTCAAATAAGCTCTGGTGAAAGGCCCAGGCTTGTCTGTCAGTCTTTGCTTCCTGTGCTGTTTCACAGTAGAGGTGTATCCAACTGCCAATGGTTCCAGAGCTGGATCCCAGCTCTTCATCTCTGCATATGTGTACCCTCTGTCTGCCTGCCTCTTTTTCTGTTGACCCCTCCACCTTGTTCTTGAAGAGCTACATTGCCCTTCTCTTTCACATGATGTACATGTCACAGGGCTAGTTTAATGCCCACTCATTTCTCTCATCCCATGAATCTGTGTCTTTAGAACCAGAACATGGCTCTGCTCATTTCTAAAAATCTATACTTGGTGTAGCAAGACTCAGCAAATACCGGCCAGAATGAGTGACAGACTGAATAGATGACTCAAGTGTTTTATTAGAGTCATTTCCTTTCCCACAAACTAGTTTTTCCATCTGTAAAAATGAACAAGAGATGGTGAGACTTAAGGGTTAAAGAGGAGATTTAAAAAAGCAGAAAAACTAAACATGACTCTGGAATTGGGTGATTTTGTTTAAAATTCTGGTTCTTCATTTATTGGTCATGTGAGGCTTGTTCTAATTTACTCACCTGTTAAATGTGAATCACAATGTTAAGACACACTGTGAAGAGTAGTTGTTGGGAGAAAATATGGTATGCAAAGTGTCCAGCATGATGTGCTAAGCAACCACTGAGCCATCGATATTGATATTTTAACATTATCTTTAATATTACTATTGTACTACTACTCAAGATTCTGACTTCACCCCCACCTGAAGTAAGTGGACCAAGTGGAGAACAGAGGAGGGAGGGTGGAAAGGGAGCCATTGCTGGTCCCATTCAAGACCCCCAGACCTCCTCACAGCAGGGGTGAGCGAATGAAACCGAGAAGTTAATTGGCGGTGAGAGCTTCTCACGGATCTGACAGGGGTAAGAGCGGGGATGGAGCCCCAGAGGCCCACATCAGGCCTAGGTCCCTGAGAGTACAGGAGAATGCTTTTGAAGTCTCTGGGCCAACGCCTGCTCTTCCCCAGCCGCTGCATGATTTAGGCATTCTGGGGAGGCAAAAGTCTCCTTGCTGATTTGAAAGGAAACAGATGTTTCCAGGCCAGAGGCCCTGGTCTTGTAAAATGCTCCTTCCCCCCACTCAGTTTTGGCAAACAACTTCCCATTAGCTCAGGTCCACTCGTCTGCCTCCACCACCATCACTCCCCTCCCTGCTTCCCAGCACAATGTGGCAGTCAGGAGTGGTGGGAAAACACCCAATCCCAGGGCCAGCTCTGAGCCTATCTCTCTGGGTGTTTAGGGACACCTAACTGCTCTGCTGTAAAGAATAAGATCAAGATCACCTCTCAGATCTCTGATAGAGATGGCATTATCCATTCCAGCCCATTCTGCATTAAGCCTATGGCATAGATCATAGATCATCTTGCAAAGCAGACCTCTCTGGGTTTCAGTGTGGACAGCACCAGCCACTGAGAAAGCAGCAACTTAAACACTGAGCCACACTTCTGCGTCTATAAAATGTGGATTCAACCCATCTCATTGGGTTGTAAGGCTTTAATCACAACTCATATTTTAGATTTCTTGTGAACAAAATTGAGTACCGTAGTTTTTCCACTGCAGTACCCAAAGTGCCCAGTGTGGTCTCAGAATAAGTGGGCAATGCTTGTAACAGGCAGTTGGTGGGAGACTGCTAGTTACCCTACGGTTCAAAGACTCAGACTCTTAATCCAGCTCTGCTCAAGTCCTAGAGAGAGCATTCCCAATGTCATGAGCAAAACAACGCAGAAAGCGCAGGGTTAGAGCAGACTCTAGAGTCTGACTGCCCAGGTTAAAATGCTGGTTCTCCAACTCATTGTCTTTATGACTTAAGGCAAGTGACTTAACCTCTCTATTTTTATCTTTAAAGTGTGTATGGTAATATTACCTACTTCAAAGCGACACTGGAGTAATAACGTACTTAAAACAGTGCCTTGTACATAAGCGTTAAATGTTACTCATTTTGTGAAAGATCTAATTATTCATCTCTTCTATAATGGATTTAAAGCAAGCCCCCTTGCGATTCTTTAACATTTCACCTTGATTGTGAGTGTGCTTATAAGTGCTTTGTCTAGCAGAGCACAGTGGAAGAGATTCTCGGACTTACAAATCTGATTTGTACAAAGCAATGTAGCTTCCACTTTGCTCACTGAAACATTCTTGCTTGGAACCCAGCCTCCAATAAGAAATTTGACTGCTCTGAGGCCACTGTGGTATGCGGAAGCCAAGATTCACGTGTAGGGCTTTCCACAGTCCTGCAGCCTCAGCTCCTGACAGATGAGCATGAACCTTTGGATAATTTCAACCCAAGGAGTTAAGCCACTCCAGCGTTGAGTCCTTCAAGTTGAGGTCCTACACTTCATGAAGCAAAGACAGTGAAGCCTGTTGTGTCCAGTCTGAATTTTTGAACCACCTAAACCATGCGTAGAATAAAATGATTGTTTTATGCTACTAAGTTTTGGGGTCATTTGTTAGACCAATGATAGTAACTGTAACAACTTCTAAGCATTGAGAATGGGGTCAGCAAACTATAGCCCATGGGCCAAACCTGGAGCTGCTGTTTCTATAAAGTTGTAAGGGAAAACAGCTACACTCTGTGTGTGTGTGTGTGTGTGTGTGTGTGTGTGTGTGTGTGTGATGTATTTTCTGTGGCTGTTTTCTACTATAGTGGCTGATAGGAATGATTGGACTTTAGAGAAGATCGGGCCTACAAAGCCTAAGATAATTTACTCTCTGGTCTTCTAGAAGAAAGTGTGCAGACCTCAATGGAGAGATTTGGCAGTACTTAAGGAAATAGCTTTTGCTTAGATTATTTCATTTGATCCCAGGGTTAGAAATCTTTCTCATGGTACAGATAGGTTCAGAGAATTCAGGAGACAAGTCCAAGGTCACAGCTCTTCTGACTCCTGGTCTGATGCCACAACTGCCTGATGAAGAACTAGACTTCAGTTTCTGTACTGCCACTCAATGAGCAATGTGTCTTGGGCAAATTCCACCATTTCACAGTCTGAGATTTCAGAACGCTGGACACGGTAGTCTACAGTGGCTGCCAGAATTTAAATGCCCATTCTCCCCTAGCTGGGTGTTGTCTATGAGGAAACATTTCTCTTGCTCTCCTTTAGTCTAGGAGTATCAAACTGGACCTTGAGAATAAGCAGGCAAAGGCTGCTATAGATTCCTGCTCTGGTCCACAGCCCTCCGAACCCCTAGCCCGGGAAACCAACCGTCCAGTTCCCAGCTCAGGCTGACAACCTATGCTTTCTGTCAACATACATACTTAATTTTTAGTGCTGAACACAGAAACGTCATCATGGTAAGTAAGAACTCTGGACAAAGGTAAGGCAGCCTGTGGCTGGACTGTAAACACCAGCTCCCTACGATGGCACTCCCACCAGCCCCTCTAGCTACAGGCGTTAACAAGGGCGGGAGCAGAAGAGTGAGAATTCGGCAGGGAGAGCTTGGGGTAAGGCCAGCTCTGGAGATCACCACTGGCATGAAGATAGGGTCCAGGTGACAGCAGTCTGGAATCAGTTTGAGGATCAGGGCTCTGACTGCCACGGTCTCCAGAATTCACTGGCATGCCCATACTGCTCTAAAATTCACAGTACCACAAATACTAGAACTCAGAAATAAATGATTCCTATTAAGAGGCTTTATAAAACCTGACATCTTTGCATGTGAAAAATGTTCCGAGCATGAATAGAAGGAAACTTCCCCAATATGAAAAACAGCCATCTATAGAAAATCCACAACTAATATAATTAGTAGTAAAGGACTGAGAAATTTCCACCTAAGATCAGATTGGTAAAAAGACAAAGATGCCAACCTTCACCATTTCTGTTTAATATTGTTTTGAAGGTTCTAGATGTGGTAATTAAGCAAGAAAAGAAATAAAAGGCACCCAGCTTAAGAATAATATAAAGCATTTTTCTGTGCAAATACCTAAAAGTATGTATAAATGTATACAAAATAACAAGGGAATCCCTTAAAGAATAAATATTTAAAAAGAAGTTCAGTGAGGCTATAAAAATTTATGTACAAAAATCAATTGTACAAGGTGTGACCACAAAAGACAATGGGTTGTCTAAATTTTTTAAATTTATTACAGTAAAGACACATTGCCATTAATCCCCCTCAAGCTTCCCACACCCACATACATTTTGCATGCACTTTATCCCATTACCCTGCCATATTCAGAAGCAGTTCTACAAGTCCTCTTTTGTGCATGTCTTTAGTTATGCTGCTGTGGCTGCTTCAATATTCTGAACTGATTCAAAACATTTACCTTCCACAGTCATTTTGAATTTGGGGAAGAGCCAGAAGTCACATGTTGCTACATCCACTGAATAAGGTGGATGAAGACACACCATAATGTTTTTATTGGACAGAAATTGCCATAAATATTTGATTGATGTGGTGTGATTAAAAAATATGGTTAATGTTTAAAATTTTTTAAAAATTACAGTGAAAGGTACATTGCCATTAAGCTCCCTCAAAATACTCAAAATATTCCCCATTGCTTCAAACACACTTATCCCATTTTTCTTGGCAATGTGTCTTTTACTGTAATAATTTAAAAAAAATTTATACATATCTTTTGTTCCACTCATTGTATTTCTATATAGTGACAATGAGAGATCATAAAATAAATTTAAGAAATTATTCCATTTATAGTAGCATCAAAAATAAAACAAACATTTAGGAATATATTTAACAAAATAAAAATTAAGGCAATTAAAATTTTTAAACCAAATATAAAACTGTCCAAGTCTTTACTGTCAGCCAGGATTGCCACTGCACAGTTTAATTTTCTTATCTGAATTCATGTATATCAAAGTATACTTCAGAGGGGAAATATTTATTTTTTTCCTTAAATCCTTTTATTGGTAGATTTTAGGTATACAATACATTTACATTTATCATTGGGTGCTTGTACCTGTACATGATGTATCTTGGTTCTTATTTTTTTCCCATTACCTGTGTGCCCTTCACCCCTCCACCCTTCCCTATTTACATAGACTTCGTTTCCATATTTTTTCTTTTCACATAAGTTTTCCTTTCTCTTCTTTCCTTTCCCCTTCCCCTCCCATCACCCCTACCCCTTTGGACCTTTTCTTCCTATTTCAAATTATCAATTATTCATTTTAATCATTTTAATCCTTATTTACACTTTTAAAGAAACTATAGTTTCAGAGAAACTATCCAGTATTTACACGTGTGTCCTATTTATTTCACTTAAGAGAATGGCCTCAATATGCATCAATTTAGCTATAAATGTCTCTAGTTCCTCGTTCTTTATGGGGGAGTAGTACTCCATTTTATAAAAAAAACCCCACATCTTCTTTATCCAGTTTCCAGTTGATGGGCACTTGGGCTGTTTCCAAGCTTTAGCTATTACAAACTGTCAGAGTGCAAATATTTAAATAAGTAATATATTTTCCCTACAGTTACTTAACAGGGCATTCTTTTATTGTCTATTGTGAGTGAAAACATATAAAGCTGCATTTAACTGAAAAATGCTTGAAATAAGGTTGTAATAGAAATATTTTTTCATTTTTAAAAAGGGGGCCTAAATTGTTTATATTATAATTTTTAACTCACAAAGTAGTATTTGATATTATATTTTTATTACTGTATCATGGTCATTGCATACTGTATTATACTCAGCTTAGATGGCTTTATGAATTTTAATAAATGTTCAGCTGATATTCAAAAAAAATTAAGGCATGTACACTGAAAACTACAAAACACCACTGAAAGAAATTAAAGACCTACATAAATGAAAATATTTCTTATGTTCATGAACTGGAAAATATAATCTTGTTAAAGTAGAAGTACTCCCAAGTCTGTCTATAGATTTAACACAAACTCTATCAAAATCTCTGATGATTTTTTTTTTTGTGGAAATTGGCAAATTCCTCCTAAAATTCACAGTGGAATGCAAGGTATACAAAAATAGACAAATAATCTTGAGAAAGAAAACGAAGCTGGAGTATTTACAATCATGGTTTCAAAACTCACCACAGAGCTACCATAATCAAGACTGTCTGACATTAGTAGAAGTTAGTCAGAGACTGATGGAAAACAATCAGGAGTTCAAAAATAAACCCATATATTTATAAGCAATTGTTTTGACCTAATGTGCCAAGACAGTTCAATGTGAAAACAATTGTCTATCAATAGTCTTTTTATCAAATGGAATCATAGCCACTTGCAAAAAAAAAAAAGGAATCCACTCCCCAGCCTTGGAACACATACTTCCAGATCGGAAGAGCACACGTCTGAACTCCAGTCACCTACCAGGATCTCGTATGCCGTCTTCTGCCAAAAAAAAAAAAAAAAAAAGCAAACAGAAAAAGAAAAGAAAAAAAGCAAAAAGAAAGTTGGACCACTATGTTTATAATAAAAATTAACTCAAAACAGATCAGGGATCTTAATATAAAAGCCATATATATATATAAAAACTCAAAATGGAGCAATGTTCTTAATATAAAAGCTAAAAATATAAAACCCTTAGAAGAGAACATCAGAGAAAATCTGAAAATCTTCACAACCTTGGATAAGGTAATGATTTTCATAGATACAGCACCAAAAGCACAAGAAACTAAAGAAAACATAGATAAATTAGATTTTATAGAAATTAAAAACATTTTTGCATCAAAGAACACAATCAGAATGGAGTGCAGTGGAATGACCCAAATATCAGGAGGCTGAATGAGAAGGATCACAAGTTCAAAACCAGCCTGGGCTACATAATGATACTGCAACTCAAAGAATACATTAAAGAAAGTTAAAAGACAGAAAAAGAGAAATATTTGTAATGCTTATAATTGACTATTGGCTAGTATACAGAATATACATATTATAAACCAAATACAACAATTAAAAAATAAGTAAAAGACTGAATAGACCTTTTCCCCCAGAAGATATACAAATGGCCAATAAGTATATCAAAATTCGTTCACCATCATTAGCCATTAGGGAAATGTAAATCAAAACCACAACTATACACCAATCTATACACAATAAGATGGCTATAATCAAAAAGACACAAAATTTAGCAAGAGTATAGGGAAATTTAAATCCTGCACATTACTGGTAGAAATGCAAGATGTAGCCACACTAGAAAACACTGCAGTCACCGGTTCCTGGTAAAGCTAAACACTGACTATATGACCTAGCAATTTCTCTAGGTATATACTGAAGAAAATTTAAAATATATATCAATAGGAAAACTTGAATGAAAATTTTCACAGCAATGTAATTCATAAAAGCCAAAACACTGGAGTATGACCCAAATACAGGTCAACTGATGAACAGATAAATAAAATGTAGTATATCCATATAATTGAATATTGTTCAGGCATAAAATGATATGAAGTCCTTATTGGAGCTACTATGTCATGGAACCTTGAAAACATACTAAGTGAAAGGATCCAGATGCAAAGGGGGTGTATATTGTATGATTCCATTTACATAAATGTCCACAACAGGCAAATTCCTAGAAACAGAAAGATCAGTGTTTTTCAGGGACAGGGGATAAATGGGAATAGAAATGACCACTAATGGGTTACAGAATTTCTTTGTCAGATGATGAAAATATTCTGACATTGTTTGTGATGGTTGTAGAACTTTACACATATGTGAAACCTAAAGTCCACTGACTTGTACATTTTGCAAAGGTGAATTCCATACTATACGGATTATATCTCAAGGAACAGCTGTATAAATTATAATGAGCAATAGAAAGGCTGGTGTAGCTCACTGGGAATCCCAATGTCAAAAAAGAAAAGAAAAGAAAGAGTGGAGCCTGAGCTTGAGAAAGCACCTCCTGTCTCAACCTGTCCCATATTTCCTCATGTACATAGAAAGGGCTGTTTAAAGGGGAAATGAGAAACCTTAACTGAATAATTGCAGCTTTAGTTTTCTTGTAAAAGTCAGAATTTGAGGATTACGAAGTATTCCAATCCTCATCATGGAGCAGAGACTGGGGAAAGGATTCGAGAGTGGGCAAGCTCCAAGTTTAAATAGCATCTCTGTTGTTTAAAGGCTGTATGACACTGGCTAAGCGTGTTGCCTCCTTTATGCAGTTTCCTCGTCAATAAAATAAACACAGTTCCCTCCCTCTGACTTTCAGAGTTGTGTGGGAGATTCCCTGGAGTAAATAAATTAACTTTCAATACATAATTAGAATTACTGTTCTTAGTAATCCTCATCTGCATTTCCTAGCTCTTTGCTAGACAGAAATACATAACTCTTTTCTATCTAGTGGGGCTTCACCTTGAACTCTGGCATGATTCCAATAGTCCGCACTAGTTTCTTTCTCTGCCAGGAATGCTCTCTCCCCAGCTTCTTCCCTTCCCTTCTTCAAATCTTTGTGGGTAATGGCTCCTTTGAGGTTCCTTTTTCAAATTTCAACTACATCAGAAATGCTACACTTCTAATACCATTTACCCAGCTCTGTTTTTCCTTCAAAACATTTGATTTTCTAATACATTGAATGTTTTCTTGTTTGCTATATTTTCTGCAATTTTTACCCTCACTTGAACACAAAGTTCCTAGGAATAAGGATTTAGTCTGTTTTAGTCACTGTTATAATCCTGGTGACTAAAACTGTCATATCAATCACTTGGGTAAGCCTTTGTCAAACATTTATTGGACATGCACCTACACAGAAATTATATATCCACAGAAAAACTTTTCTGTGAATACATGTTCATAAGTATGTATAATGCATGACATGGTAAAACAGAGCTCCCTGTCAACCTGTACTGAATACGTTAAATGAGTGGAAATTAAGCCTTTATTATGTTGCTCACTAGTATTCTGGGGTTGTTAACTCATCATATTTCGGCCCATCCTGACTTATATATGCCATATTCACAGATGAAAGACAAAGGGAAAAACTGATTCAAGAGCTATAGATCAGGCAACCATGTATTTTTCATGTATTTTTGCTTAGGTATCTTGCTAGGAAATTTATATGAATTGCCTCTGATCTTCTCTTTATCCTGACAAATAATAGTTATTATCACCATCTTATAATTGAAAAAACTAAAGTTGTGGTTTGGCATAATTTGCCAAGGTTAACCCAAGCAGTAATTGTCATGCCAGGGTTTGAACCCAAGTCTGTCTGATCCTAAAGACCATTTTCTTTCCGATACAATATGTTGCCTCCATGGGACATTTTAAGTACTACATTGCAGATGCCCCAGCACATTAAAAATGCTAGAAGTCCCACTGAATTTCAACAGTCTCATAGGGTGGTTTTTATTGTTGTCCTCTTTTTAAAGAAGCAGAAATGGGAAGACAGAGAAGCTAAGTTGCTTGCCCATTGTGTTCTATTTAGAAAATGCAGAACTAGGATTCAAACGGCGGCAGTCCGAGCTTTTGATCCTTTCCATACCACATCATAATGCTTTAGGAATACCTGTGTTAATCTACACTATTTCATAGTAATCCCATATCCCTCTGAAAAGACAGAGAATGGGTAATTTTTTGCTTTTGGAGGGGTTGGTGTTGGAAAATGGCCAGAATTATACTTAAGTATAAAGAATGGTTAGAGTGAAAGTTCAATGTTTTGCTCTAAATTCATTATCAACTTCCAGTCCTAGTTATTTGAGGTATCTCCATACTGATTTCCACAGTGGTTGCACCAGTCTACACTCCCATCAGCAGTGGAGCAGGGTTCCTCTTTCCCCACAGCCCCGCCAGCATTTGTTATTGGTTGATTTCATGATAGCAGCCATTCTTTCTGGAGAGAGGTGGAATCTCAGTGTTGTTTTCATTTGCATCTCTTGAATCACCAGTGATGTTGAACATTTTTCCATGTATTTATTTGAGATTTCTACTTCCTTGTCTGAGAAATGTCTATTCATTTCAGACTGGAAGTCCCATTTGACCCTGCTATTCCTCTGCTAGGGATCTTCCCCAAAGAATTAAAAGAATCATGCCACAGTGATATATGTGCACCCATGTTCATAGCAGCACAGTTTGTGATAGCTAAAACTTGGAAACAGCCCAAATGCCCATCAACTGGAGACTGGATAAAGAAAATGTGGATTTTTTATAAAATAGAGTACTACTCAGCCATAAAAAATGAGAAATTAGAGAAATTTATAGCTAAATGGATGCACATTGAGGCGATATTCTTTAAGTGAAATAAATAGGACACACATGTATAAATACCAAATAGTTTCTCTGGTGTGAGAAACTGAAAGTGTAAATAAGGACTAAAATGTATAATAGGTAATGTGAAATAGGAAGAAAAGGGGCAAAGGCGAAGGAAGTGGGAGGGGTAGGGGAAAGGAAACAAGGGAATGGGATTAATATGAGAAAATGGAAAAATAGGAACAAAATCTTTGTAAATAGGGAGGACTGGAGGGGTTGAAGGGAGGGCTGGGCAAGGGTGAAAAATAAGAACCAAGGGAGATTATGTAAAGGTTCAAATTTCCAATGATGAATGTCATTATATTGTACCTAAAATGTACCAATGATTAGAATGAATAATCAACAATGCAAAATAGGAAGAAAATGTCCAAAGGGGTAGGGGTAGTGGGAGGGGTAGGGGAAAGGAAAGAAGGGAAAGGAAAAATGATGAGAAATGGAAAAAATGGAAATAAATTCATTATCAACTCCCTGACTCTTGGAGCCAATTACATAGCTTCTTTTAGAAGGTCAGTAGATTCAGTTGTAATAAAGAAATGAGAATAATTTTTTCCTCTTTAGATTAGAGAGAAGTTCTAGCTTTGTTTTTACTTTAACAGGTCCTCTTAGGATTTCTTTTTAAGGGTGTTGGACAAAACTATGTGTGTGTACATGTGTGTGTATCTACCTATAAATAAAATTTTCATATGGCACTGTCAAGTAAACTTTTAACCAGTGCAATCTACTATCTGCATTTGGATATCCATGGATAAATCACATCCCTACCTTCATCTATACGTCTCACCATCCCCTAAACCATTCATCTTCCTGTCTTTCTCATTCTGCTAAATGGCAGTGGTATCCATTCAATCACTTATGTTCTAGATATCATTCTGGACCAATCCCACAACCTTACTAATGGCAGACCAGTACTCCATATCTATCTATCTATCTATCTATCTATCTATCTATCTATCTATCTATCTATCTATCTATTTATCTATCTATCTATCTATCTTCTTTATCCATTCATCAGTTTTTGGGCATTTGGGCTGTTTTCAAGATTTAACTATTACAGACTGTGCCACTATAAACAGGGGTGTGCATATATCACTGTGGTAAGATACTTCTAATTCTTTTGGAAAATACCAAGAAAAGGAATAGCTAGGTCAAATGGAACCTCTAATTTCAGTTGTTTGAGGAATCTCCACATTGATTTCCATGGTGGTGGCACCAGTCTACACTTCCACCAACAGTGGAGAAGGATTCCTTTTTCCCATACCCCTGCCAGGATTTTTTGTTCATTGATTTCTTGATGATAATCTTTTAGGAGTGACACAGAATCTCAGTATTGTTTTAATTTGCATCCCTCGAATGAACTGTGATGTTGAACATTTTTTCATATGTTTCTACTTCTTCGCCTGAGAAGTATCTATTCATTTCAGATCCCCATTTTTGGATTGGTCTTTAAATTTGAGCGGACAGATTTTTTTGAGTTCTTTATATATTCTAGATAGTAGTCCTTTGTCTGAGTAATAGCTGGCAAAAAAATTTTTCACACTCTATGGGTTGTCTCTTCACTTTGTTGGTGGTTTCTTTTGCTGTGCAAAAGCTTTCTAATAAGATGAGACCCCAGTTGTTGATTTTTTGTGATATTTCCTGTGTTACCAGGGTTTTGTTCATAAAGTCTTTGGCCACATCTATGTCTTCAAGAGTTCTATCTATTCTATCTCCCAGATGATTTAGTGTGTCTGTTTTAATATGTAGACCTTTTATCCATTTATATTTTAGTTTAGTGCAAGGTGAAAGATATGACTCTAGTTTTAATCTTTGGCATGTGGAAAGCTAGTTTCTCCAGCACCATTTATCTTTCTTACAGTGAAGATGTTTAGCTCCTTTGTCAAAGATAAGGTGCCTGAGTTTGTCTGGAGTTGTTTCTGCATCTTCTAATCTTTTCCATTGATCCTTGGGTGTGTATTGTGTGTTTTTTGTTTGTTTGGTTGGTTGGTTTTTGCCAGTATGACACTATTTTTATCACAGGAGCTTTGTAGTTTAATTTCACATCAGGGATTGTGATGCCCCCTGCCTTGACTTTGTTGTTCAGAATTGCTTTTGCTATTTTAGGTCTCTTTTGGTTCTAAATGAATTTTAGGATTGTATTCTTTAATTCTGTGAGTTATGCTATTGGTATTTTGGTCAGGATTGCAATTTTGGAAATATGGTCATTTTCACTATATTGGTTCTTCCTACCAGAGAACAAGAAATCTTTCCATTTTCTGATATCCTCTTTGATCTCCTTTTTCAGAGTACTGTAATTTTCAACATAAAGGTTTTTTACTTCTTTCATTAGATTGATTCCTAGGTATTTCATTTTTTTGGATGCTACTGTGAAAGGTGTCGTTTCCCTAACTTCTCTCTCAGTCAGTTATTTGTGTACAAGAATGCTATTGATTTTTGAGTGTTGACTTTGTATCCAGCTACACTACTAAATTTGGTTATTAAAACTAGAAGTCTTTTGGTAGTTTTTGGGGACTTTCATGTACAGTATCATGTCATCCACAAATAATGATACTTTAACTTCTTCCTTTCTTATCCTTATTTCTTTTATTTCTTTCTCTTGTCTAATTGCTCTGGCTAATGTTTACAGAACTGTACTGAATAAAAGTTATAGTGGACATCCTTGTCTTGTTCTTGATTTTAGAGTGAAAGCTTTCAGTTTTTGTCTATGTAGTATGATGTTGGCTATTGGTTTGTCATAGATGGCTTTTATCAGATTGAGATAAAGTCTACCTATTTCCATTTTCTGTAGAAATTTTTTTTATCATGAATGGGTGTTGGACTTTTTCAAACTTTTTTTCTGCATCTATTGAGATGATCATATGGTGTTTGTCCTGGGCTCTGTTGATATGGTGCATTACATTTGTTGATTTGCCTATGTTCAAGAATCCCTGCATACCTGGGATGAATCCTACTTGGTCATGGTGTATAATCTTCATGATAATTTGCTGCATTGTGTTTGCCAGTATTTTATTGAGGATTTATGTATCTATGTTCATAAGGGAGACTGGTCTGTAGTTCTCTTTTTTGGTTGGGCCTTTCTCTGGTTTTGGCATCAGGATAATGCTTGCTTCCAGGAATGAATTTGGTAGTATTGCTTCCCTTTTAATTGCTTTAAAGAGTTTGAGAAGTAGCAGCATTAAATCTTCTCTAAATTTTTTGTAGAATTCAGCAGAGACTCCATCAGGACCTGGACTTTTCTTTGTTGGTAGGTTTTAATTACATGTTCATTTTCATTCACTGATATTGGTTTATTTAGAATTTGTATATCTTCTTGATTCACCTTTGGTAATTCATATGACCCTTAGGCAATCTCAGTATTGGCATACCAGGAAGAACAACTGATTAGAACAATTATGTCACATTGGCTAAAGTAGTACGATTAACAATAACAAGAGCATCAAACACAGCCTAGAAAATGACAAACTGTGGCAATTATTAATTTGCCACCTTTAACCATATGAAGTACATTGGTGGTTATACATAAAATCTAAAACAAACCAGAAAATTGTATACAGTAAATATGCCCTCAATATGACAATTTCATCCTCAGGAGAGAAAATTTAAAAGGAGTTAGGAGAGAAAAGTAGAGAAATAGAAGAAAAGGAAGAGATTAAAAGCAAAGCTAGAAGATAAAGGAAGATTACACAAACTTTGGGAAACTGATGAAGAAGACAGGAAGGAAAGAGAGAAGAAAGAAATGAACAGAACAGAATAGCAACAACAAAAAAACTAGAAATAATGTTTACAGTCATATAAAAATAAGAAGAATAAAAAACAAAACAAAGCAAACCCCCAACACCTCCCCCCAAAAAAAACAGGAAAAAAAAGAAAAGAAGAAAAACATGTCTATTTTAAGGTGTGACTCTGCTGTCACTGGTAGACAGAGTAGACAGACAGAACCCAGATTCATGTTCATTAATCCCAGCAGACCAGTCTTAGATTTACAGTGGGGTAGTGGATAGTCTCAGCAAGCCTGCACCTTTAGTTCTACTAATGTTTAGGGTGGTTTCTGGCTGTGAGGTTGGAAGCTGATTTGTGCAGCCTGCAACAAACACTCTGTGTGTCTCCTGCTAGCTAGAACTCAGCTTCCTGCCAGCCAAGCTCAGTTGGCTTCTCTCCAAGAAGGCTACTGGCCAATCACCCTCTCCTGGGGGGTGTCTGAACCCAAATAACTGACCAGCCACTGCAATCTGCAGCATCCTCTGCTCCATTCCACTGGTACATTTCTCTGTGGAGGCCTCTGGGGTCACCAGTAATCACTGTGTGTCTGCAGATTCGAGCCACCTCTCCTACACAGTGAGTCAGGGCTCAGGGAGAAAGTGCCACTTGCCACTTCCTTCTTATGCATTGATGTTTCTTTCTTATCTCTCCCTGTGGGCTTCAATTCTTGTTTCAGATCATTGCTGGGTCCCAGGGACCCAATTCTCTCCTTCTTCTCTTCCTCAAGGTGCTATATTCCAGTGTCTGTACTGTTAAAATGGTACAAGCTATGAACCGTTTGTCAGATATGCCACTATCACACAGCCTAAGTACTTTTTCTTTGTTTCTACTGAATGTTTCCTCTGCATATATTATCCACCACCACCTCACCTCTCTGAGACCTTCAACTACTCTTTTACATGTTCCTTTCTCTGGAAAGATTTCATCAACTCAGTCAGCAGATGTAAAGGGCATAATATTAGACATGGAGAAGAAGACATCTTGTTCTGTGCTTTTCCTAGTGCCTTGCACAGATTTTATTGTAACCCCACTCCTGTTTTCCATACTGTCTCCCTAACTATCCTATGAGCTGCTTGAAGGCAGGAGCTGCATCTTATCTGTGTTTATGTAGCCAGCATCTGATGCAAAGCAGACATCCATTAAAGATTTGTTGAATAAATAAATGAAATAATGGCTGAATGTGCATATGTTGGAACATGCATATTTATCTGTCTATTCTTTTGGGGGCTGTATATACCTAAGTGTAGTAGTGATGTGTATAAGGATGAAGGAGAGTAGGCACATAAGACAAGACATGGTTGTACATTCAGTATTCGAACACACAGTTTTTTGAGGACCACATGTTTACTATTCACTAATTGAAGATTTGGACAAAATGACACCATTTCTCTTAGACTGACTTCCATCACTTGTAATGTATGCATATTAACATGTTATTTGCCTCTTGTAGTATTTCTGAAATATCAATAAAGGCTTAGCAGAGTGACTGGTACTCATCATTGAAAATGTTATTTATAACTTTCTTGGGAGCAATATTATGTGTATTCATATATAGGTATGCATATCTCTGAGTACTGAGTGTGTGTCTGTATGCATGCTGGGGGAGGCAGGGACAGAATGAGAGAAATACAATGTGCATAGTTCGGGGCAAGATTGGATCTTTTTGCCACATTCAGCTTTGTAAGTCTGAGGAAAGGAGGAGGTGAAGAAAGAAGAGAATAGGAAGAGGAGGCATGATAGTTTTTTTAAAAAATCAATGATTTAGGAGTGTCCTTCCTCTGTAGCTTGCTGATGTTGCTATTTGCTAATCCCACAGATTTCTAAAAATCTGTCTATACCTAAGTGCCTTTTATACAGCTGTTTTCAAAGCAGATATATCTTAGCAACTCTATGCACCAATGACTACAAGAGGAGAAATTTAAAGGAAATATAAAAACACAGTGCCTGACCCTCAAGAGGTTCCCAATGTAATTATCTTTCTATCTGTTTGTTTATTTATCTAGCTAGCTAGCTACCATTTAGCTATGTATGTATCTATACATACATATCACAGAGATATAGTCAAGTAAGTTGGTAGAAATATTTGTGTGTGAGAGATATAGATGATATATCATCTTTCTCAATTATTGACTATTGATTATATAATTCCCTCTTTACAATAATAGTAATAAGTAGGCCATACTCTATAATTTTCTGTTTACACATGAAAAACCAGAGAGATGAAATGAGATCCCTGAATCATATGGATAGTCAGTTCCAGGGCCAGGTCAAATCCCAGAGCTTATCTGATCCTAATCTGTAGTCTTTGTCTTATATAGTACCTGTGTCATGAATTAATAATACTTAGTCCTAAGCCCAAAGTGATTACAATCCTCCTTGAAGAGATAAAGATATGTCCACACGAACAAATGCTGAACAAGATAGGGTAGAAATTTGGGCATGGTTAAAATTACTCAGAGAAGGCATATAAAAGCTGGCAAATCCTTTTCCGAGGTGAAAGCAGGGAGTTGTGAGCCTTACTTAATAACAAAGCAAGGGAAGTGGGGCATTACAAATAGTACAACATAAAGATCAGCTATTTTATCCAGACTGCGGATAACAGGTTAAATATGATGGATTTCTGATATGTTGTTAGGATCTGCAATAAAGGTAAGACATATGGGGAGATGGAAGCAACTCAAAGAACCCTCGCTTCTGTCAGCCCTGGGTTCTGAAAAAGAACTCAAAGCACTCTCAAAGCTAAGAAACTGCTAGCACCAGGATATAGTCTTATCAAGTCAATGGTTCAACTTCTTCACTTAACTAAGGCTCAGAGAGGGAATCAATTTGTTGTAGGTTACACAGTGAGCTCAAAGCATATCCAAAGTGGGATGCTGTCTAGACACCATGGTAAGAAAAAACTTAGCACAGACTGTGATCACTGCACAGAGAGTGGTGCCCTTCCTTGCTCCACTGGCAGCCTGAGTTGTCAGACAATCTTTATACTGGGAAATTTTGATTCTGTTTTGGTTTGTGTTTACTTGCCTTCTCTCACTCTTCTTATGCTTGATCACACATTGCTCTGGTCCCTGCTTGCAATATGGATCTACTTATCACACTTCCTCCCAATGGCCATCTGTGTGGATACTAAAGGCACAGACACAGTGCCTGCTATGCCTATCATTTGTATTTTCCCAAGAAAGTGCCCCTCTCCCTCTCATGTCAGAGCAATGGTACACTTGACTCAGATGTGGCAGAATATAGGATTTTAACCCAGGTCTGTCTGCATCTAGCAGCAGGGCTGTGCACTCCTCAAAATACTACTTCTCTTTGTTTTAGCCAACAGATTTGATTATTGCTTTGAACTCAGGTAACCCTGCACAAACTTCATCTAATATCTCAAAACCCTAGCCACGATCAAGCTTCCTTTGCCCCACAAAGATAAGCTTCTCTGGTCGACTGGACACATTGGTCTTAGAAACCTTGAGTTATCAGCACAGGGGCAAAGGGCTGGCTGGGCACAGTTGGGGCATCCGGCACTGATAAGACCTCGCCACGGCTGGACAAGCTCTCAGAGACGTAAGGCTTTGCGTAAGCATGAGATTAGAAGAATACATTATTAAAATATTTATTTTCTTACAGGTATTGACATAAAAAGGGGAGAAAAGGTTCCCAGGGGAGAGATAAGACATTGTTGGCCTTTCTGTGCCTTGGTTTAAATACATAGTTATTACAGAAGTTAAGTTAGTATTAATAAGACACAATAATAGTGCAAGCTGCAAGCATCAGCTGGAAGGAGCTGCCACTTCAATCTGCTAACATATGAAACTAGGGATGGTAAAAAACAAGCAAGCAAACAAACAGACATAAACATAGTGATCTGTGGACTAGACTTGTAGATTCTGGACAGTGGCTGTGTTTTTATTGGGAAGAGAGGAGCAGAATGATGGAGAGGGGAGACAAAGTAATCTTCAAATGTACCTATGATTTCATTTCTTTTAGGAAAAAAGAAAGAGTTCGTAAGAAAATGTGACAGAGAATTTACATGCATTAATCCTACACAGTGGCACATGAATTATCATATATTTTCCATACTTTGTTCTTTTTATTTTAGTTTTCATGATTAAAATAAATGAACATATCCCTGACATCTATCAATTTACATTTTGCAAAGCTTACTACATAAATAACCTTGAAAGCAAGACAAAGCAGGGGTTATTGCCTACATTTTGCATTCAGAGAATTTGACGTTTGTGGGGAGGGTGGCAAAGGGGCTTTTTAATCAAGGACACATAGTGAGAGAGTGATAGAGCTGGCGCTTAATCAACTACTGGTCCAGGGCTCCTAGTGTTGTGTTCACCTTGACTTTGAAGATAAAACTGTTCTCCTCTTACAGAAAAACCTCTGGGAATTTGCCTTGGTCCAAGGACTGTGATGGCACCAAGGCACCTCTGATCTTGGCCATTTACACACTGACATTCATATCACTCCACTGTCCAACAAAGAGCCTCGACACCATTGGCTTAGCAAACATCTGCAGCCTGGATAGGAGGCTGGGACTTGTAGGCGCTCTGGTTCGTAATTCACATCAGCCCATTTTTTTCCTGGAGCCTTCTCACCTGTTCTCCTTTGCATAGGTTTGGTTGCTACACCTTGCCAGGGTTTTCCACCTTCTCATACCTTTTTCAGACAGAGCCTTAAGTGTAAAGTGAGGCAGTACACTGCAGGAGTTATGGATCCAGTGCCTTGGCACCTAAAAGCCCTGGATATGGACTCCTCTGGGTTTCAGCCCTATAAACTTGCATTTCCTCATGTGTATAATGGGGGCAATAAGACTTTGTTTTCAGTTTTGCTTCTCTTACCTAGCCATCCTTACCTCTTCATTTAGAAGTACACACGGTGTCTATATGCACTAGAGAACCCTTTATTCAACTCTCAATGTGGTTTGGTTGGAATTACCCATCTCATGTTCCTGCCTTCCACCCAAGCAAGGCAACAAGGTCCTTTCCTAATTTACTTTCTAAGTTGCTTCCTACAGCCCTGCCCCATCTTAAATCTATTACTTGTATATTAGCCAGAGCAATGCTCCTACAAAGCAAATCCTCCAAGGTCTACTAAGCAGATGGTTCAAAGACTCTTAACGCCTTTCCTCTCAAGTTAAAGTCCACACTCTCACCTGGGCCCAAAGTCCCCTTATGATTTGAGCCCTACTAACCTCTCTAGCCTCAGGCAAATTTGTTCACTGCACCACGATGACCTGAGTGTAGTTTGTAAGCTTGCCAGGTTGCCACAACAATAACTTCGCACATGAGATTTCGTGTCCCTGGAAAAGTGTTTTCCTTTCTTTCCCTATCTTCATTTTACTGATCTTAATCTTCCCTTGAAGTTCAATTAAATTGTCATGTCATTCTTTCTTGCCAGCTTTCTCTGGACAAAAAGGCATTCCCTCCTCTGGGTTCTTGTATCATTGGCCACATTTTGTTGTGAGTTTTGTGGAAGCAGGAACAATGTCTTGTTCAACTCTGGGTTCCAAGAAGGTAGTTCAGAACCATACAGAGAAGTAGACACTCAAAAACTAACAGAATAAACAAACATCAGTGCCTTTAGGGAGAGGATCACATCTGAGCATACACTGGAGAATAAGGGTGCATTGGACAAACAGAGGAAGGCAGAAGGAGGTCACTCCTAGCTGCAAGAAAACTGCCTTTTTCTCTGCAATGTTTCTTCCCCATAGCTCATGAACTATATGATATTATAGAACCATTTCATCAATTTTAACTCTCTTGCAGAATAGTGGTTTGTGTACATACCTGGATTTTCCCTGAATAGGACTCTTTAGGGCAAAAACTATGTCTCATTCCTTGATGTGTCCTTCATAGGGCTTAGCAGGAGCTAATATAGTGCAGGGACTTGAGCATGAGCTCTGAGGTCAGAAAAGATCTGCTTTCAAGTCGTTTATCCCCTTAGTGACTTTGGTCAATTACAATTAAACCAGTGTAATCCTTTAATTATTTTAGCTCTAATTTCTTTTCTCCAGGAGAAAAAAGCGCCTGCTTCATATATTTAGTTATATTTAGATACAATATTATAAACATTCATTTATTTCTACAATAAATTATTTATTATGAAATATTTATTGAGTGCCCTCTGTGTGTGTGAAGTTGAGCAACTATAGATAAAAAAAAGATACCACCGTTACCCCATAAATTGTCAAGACTAATGAGAGGATATAAATGAACACATATGCAAATGAGCATTGCAAAGTTTGGCCATTGTAGCAAGGAAATGAATGAGGCACTTAATTCAGATTATGGCACTGGGGATGCCACTCTGGGGAAGCAGCATTTTGGCAGAGAACTGAAGGAGGAAGGAGTAGTGGATACTAACAAAGCTAAGAAACAGAGTGTGTGTCAAGGCCTTGAGGTCAGAGCACATGCTCTGGTGTCTGGTAGGCTCAGTAAGGCTAATGTGGCTTCTGCATGAGTTAATGATTAGAAAACAGGGCTCTGGAGCCAGTCTGCTTGAGTTCAAATCTTGGCTCTCCTACTGACTTGTGGCATGAACCCTGGCGACATTCTTTACTTCTCCAGGACCTTGATTTTCTCATGTGTAAAATGGGGATAATTAAATATTGTCCTTACAGAAAGGGCTGGGTGAATTAACTTACAAAAGCATTTCAAATGATATCTGACATGCTGAAAATAATTTTTTAAGTAGTAACTATTCATATCATTGGTACTTTTAGTTTCAACTCCACAGTGTTTATTTATATGGACACTATCATGAAAGAGAATGAAAAAGTCTCACCTGAAGAAGATTTTTTTTTTTTAGGTTAAGAACTGGAGAAGAATAATGGGAAATGAGGGGGAAGTTGGCTAAAAACTGTCAGGGATTCAATGGGCCTCTCTGCAAACAGTATGATCCTTGTGTGTAGGAACAGTGCATTTCATGATGCCAGTGGTATTTCTGAGAAACCTCTGGGGCATTTCCTTTGGCCTGCCATTGGCTATCTAGATTTGGATAAGGGTATTGAGATTCTCAAAGAAAATTATGACTCTAAGACAATGTACTATTCAAAAATCCACAAGATTAAAGCAGAAACAACTTTAGAAAATCTCTGGGGGTTACCTCTGTTTTTTTTTAAAAGATGTTTTTGTGGATTTAATATCCACTGAGAAGCCAGCAAAATTGCTGTTTATTTATCCTGTAGCTTCTGAGTGTCTTTCTTGCTCCTGTACTTTCCCTCCTCTTTCTGTTACTGGACACAGATATGATTCAGAAAGATCTATTCAATGGTGTTAGGTTACTACACACAAGCAGGGAGAGATTTCTGGGGACAGGCTTGCGATAAGGGTGAGAGGAGCTGCACACAGCTGTGGGAGTCTGATATGCAACTCACCCACCCACAACCTCTCCACAACCAAGACAGCTCCCTGACCTTCCTTGCTCATTTTAATCCGTGAATGTTTCCCAGAAACAGTAACTTCTCCTTTTTCTGGCAAGGGCGTCTGATGAAACTCCCTGAAAATAGGGCCTCTCCCTCCCCTTCATGCTGGCCTCACACGTGCTAATGCAAATCAGTCCTGACCCAGCCAGGGGTCTGTGGGAAGGCTGCCAGGAGCTTTAGAACAAACATGCAAAGAATGTTATTTCATTTCTGGCATCCTGGGGAAAGAGGGACAGAAAGAGGGAAGTTGGGCAGTGAAAGGGGTGGAGAGAGAGGGAGAAACAGAATTCAAATGAATGTGTACAGCAATGAAACAGAAGAAAATGGAAAGGATGGGGGGAAACTCACATAAATAAAGGGCCTACTAGGTGCCAGAAATTGATACATGGAATATTTTGTTTAAATCTTACATGTGTATTTTGAAGTAGAACTCATTGTCAATTTTGGGATGCAGAAAACTTGGCCTACGAGGTTGATAATTTTTCAAAGATCATTCAATTACCAACTAGTAGAGTTAGGATTTGAACTAGATTTTAAAATGTCAGTCTTGTGCTTTATCTGCTCACAGAGGCTACCTTAATACGTGTCCTTTGATGGATTCCCACAGAAAACTCAGAGCTCAATGGGACGACAGCCTATGATTCCCATCATCTGTCTGCTCCTTTCCATCTCCCACCATTGCTTTAATTCCAGATTCATTCTCTCATAAGAGAACTATTTTAATATACTCCTAAGTAGTCTTCCTACCTTCGGCCTCTCCCACTAAGTCTTTCTCAAATTAAAATATGGCCCACTTATTGCTACTTAGAACTCATCATTGGTTCCTTACCTCGTATTACAAGGCCTTGAAAGCTCTCCCTCTCAACCTTGTATACTGTATGTTTCAACTGTCTCAAACTTCCTGCTGCCTCCCATCTGTGTTCTTTCAATTTCCCACCTCTTTACCTTTGTTTCAACTATTCTTTCTGCTTGTGATAAAACAGCTTCTCCAATTCTAAATGTTTAATACTGTCCATTTTTCCATCCCCAGATCAAGGTACATCCCCCAGTGGAGCAGTGGCTGTTAGGGATCACAACTTTCTCAGAACTGCCATGCCTACATTATGGGGCAAATCACCTTCCAACCCCAGGACAATTAACTGCTTGAAAGTTTTTCTCCTGCACTATTCAAAACCCTTTCAATATGAGCCATAAGACTTCCAATTCCAATTTGATCATTGCCCAAGAGAGGACTGAAAAACAACGTAAAAGTGTAGTGTCTTAAGTCAGCTAACTTGTGTTAGATTCATGGTTCTGTCATTTAACAGGTGGGGGGCCATTTGTAGATTCTGTTTTCATTTCCTTATTTATAAAATAGAATATTATAGCACCAACCACCAATGACACCATATTATTAATATTCAAAGAGTTGGTAGACATAAATTTCTTGGCACAATGTTGGCATGTAATAGACTTCAACAAATGGTCCATGATGACAGTGATTGGCCGGCAAGGATCACATCATTGCTATGTTCCTAGCTAATAGCTTAATTGTTTACATGAAAGACCAACTCTGTCCACTCAACCTGTAATGTGTATTACTGATGTGTTTGCTGAATTAAGTACCTACTAAGTGCCAGGTCATATGTGAAGCATTCACAGATACCTAACAGGTTCCTGAAGCCTGTCCTATCCTTGGATCACTAGCAGTCTTGGTTCTCTGTAATCATAAGACTATATAAGGGACAGGCTTCGGGAAGAGTAGAAGGGGAAGAATGGAGGTAAGGCACTACTTGATAGGTGAGATGTTTTGAGAAAATGACTCCAAATTGGCCATATCTCATGTTCACATGACAACGCTCAAAGAGAACAGAGAAATGTGACCAACTGTACAGAGGAAAGGACAACTGACCAACTATGAATCCTGATCATAGTGAGCCCAAATGCAGACATATTAAAGAAAAATCTTGTGTGTTCTTGGTATGTACTTGATATCATACTGGATACCCTCGGTCTGGAGCTCTGCATGTGTTAACTACGCTTTATTTTGTTTCACTACAAAACTTTAACATGATAAATACCAATATCTCCTCTTTGTAGATAAAGAGATCATGACCCAGGGAAAATAAGTATCTTGTATAGCCAGATAGGACCTGAGATTTGAAATAGCCCTTGAACAGTATGACTCAAAATTCCACGGTCCTCACCTCTCAGAGACTCAAGAGCATTAGGGCATGTGGATGCTTGGAACTAGGACAAGAGAGGAGCAGTAAGGCCATAGTGAGGTTAATAGCCCTGGTCCAGCTTAACTCTGAGTGATCTAGGGCAGGTCTTGTCCTCTCGCTGGGCTTCGATTTCTCCAACAAAGAGAGGTTTGTGTCAGTGATGTCTGCAGCCTCAAGCTCTAATATTATGTGATTCAAATATAAAAGAAAAATGGAGTTGTTGGTAGATGGAGAAAGCTGTCACTGGGGGAAAGGAGAACAGAGCAGAAAGAAAATTGCCAGAAGTCTGGATTCTGTCTTGCCTCTGACTCTCTACACATCATTAATGGTGATCCCCTGCAGTCCACTAACACCTTTCCAGTGATGACCTCAAGACTGCTCACAGCAACAGCCTCCTTCACAGATGGAGGTGGGAGTGACGGGTGGGAAGGCATCCCTCCGTGTACAGTGATAAACCTATAGCCACGCTAATGCGAGCAGGCAAAAACAATAAGGTGTGGCCTCTAACCTGTTCATTCCTAGAGTCCCTGATGGTCTGCATAGGAAGGAATTCTCCACTAACCCTCTCATTGTTGTGGGGGAGGAAACTGAGGTTCAGAAAGGTAAAGCTCTTAGCCCAAGTCCCCAGGTGGATGGGGAACACATCTAGGTATGGAATCTAGGTAGAACTGCGACCTCCACCACAGAAACCTCTCCCTGTGCTGACCTAACACGGTGCCTTATCTCTAGTAAGGTGATGGTGAGGGAAAAAGTGACGGCCACAGCCCCTGGAAAGAGCCTCTGTGTTAATCCTGGATCAGCCTTGATTATGAAGCCTATTGATCTCTCAGTGTCTTGACTTCTTCATTTGTACACAGAACAAATTGACATAGAGTTACCAAATAATTAACTGCCGGTTAATTGTTGCCTACCAAGTTGGTTTATTCAGTCAATTTCAAATTGGTTACTAACATGTCCTAATTAGAAGGTTTCTAGCTAGGTCTCTGGCTTAGAAGATTTGTCAACATGGGGTCAGCATTCTCACACAATAAGGAGTACCTAAAGCCAAATATTCCCTGCTCCATTTCTAGTTTGCCACACTCCACTCCTTCTTATCAAGCATCTGGCCACACTGACCCATTAACATTACTGCCAATTTCCTCCTTTCAAAGCCCACCTGAGAATTCACCTCATCTTCGTCAGCTCTCTACTGTCCCAGCACGGGGTTCTTACTGCCTCTAGATTACCACCAGCCCACCAAAGGCCAGTGATAGAATGTTCCCTGAGAGACAGAATGTTCCTTGACCACTTTCCTGCTCTCTGATGTCAGAGTGAACACATTTGTGCCTTTCAACCACTGCATAGCCCTACAGAGTTTATCTTAGGTTTAGCTTCCTATGTCTTTGTTAAAAATAATTATGAAATAGTTCAGCTCAGTCAAATGTTCCTTAAGAGGCATAATTTCTCTCTTGACTCACTTTCTCTCTTCCAGGTATTGTCTACATCCTTGGTCTTTCCTTGCAAGTCAGTTTCTTTGCCACCATGATGTTCATTCATACCATTCTCCCCCTTGAAGCTTTTGCATGCTCCTTGTGGAGCCACAGTATGGTTGACTGGGTTCTCCTCTGAGGATGAAGTAAAGCATCATGTAACAGCCTGATCCCTTCTCTGTCTCAGTACCATGGCTGTGAATTTCATGAGTTCAGAGATTTTTTTTATAGCTTGGTTAGTTCTCCATTCTGAGTACCTACCTTAGTGTGCCCACCTTGTAGATGACCAACAAATATGACTTTTCTTAAGCATCCTACACTGTAGTTGGTTATGGAGAAAAAGAAAAGCTTTTTCCAGATGTTTCCAGAACTCAGCTGAGAACATATTGTTCTACTTTGGCCCAGGACACTCTTTAATTAGGAATAGACTCATGGAATTCTGAATTATGAGAGACTCACCCTTCCCCTTATACCTGCACCCAATGTCCTCCTTGACTCTCAACTGAACCACAGTCACAACTGTCAAAACTAAATACATTCTGTCCCTCCTCAAAAGTCTTTCCTGACTTCTCATTGCCTGTAGGAGAAGGCCCAGCTCCTCAGCTTGGCATTCAAGGCCTAGCTCTGCAGCTTAGCCTCATCTCCCACCCCCTCCACCCTCCAGGAGTTCACATGAGCAGTCTGTGCCCTGTCCCTCAGCAACCCTGGCTAGCTTCCCTTTCCTGGAAGAAATCCTGATGTAGTCTGAGGGAAGAAATAGCCTGCCTGAGAGTCCCCAGCAGGTTTTAGGAGCCTCACTGTCGGCTGAAAAACAGCGTTATTTTCCTCTACAAGTCTCTCTTGGCTTGAGATGCATGGCTGTATTTGTGTCTGGCTTGAGGACAGTTCTTCCCCTCTCTGGGGCCCCAACTGTGCACTTTGGAGAGGTCAGTGTGACCTTATGCTAGTTGGAATTGAGTTGCTAAGCTGCCCCTCTCCTCCTCACTCCCTGACCATAGGACTGGGCACTACAGCCAAGGAAAATTCACATAGAGTTTGGGGATGTCACAGACCCTGGGCCCCTGCTGACCTCTGAGACCCTTAGCCACACTCAGCTAGCTGTTCAACCCAGGGCCTAACCGTAAACACAAACCCTTGGACATAGGCTGGTGTGAAGTATGGGCTACAGAGGGAGGAGAATGGAGGGGGAAATACCCAGAGGATGGAATAAGAGAGATCCTAGAACTGCACACGACATACACTGAGAAATAGTAAGAAATGAGAAAGACTCAGAGATACAGGCACAGAGGCATAAAGTATGAGAGGTACACACAAACACAAAGAGATAGAAACAAATTGACTGGAAGTCACAGTGACAGAGAGTACAAAATAGCATCTGATAGGCTGAGATCAGAGAGAGAGAGAGAGAGAGAGAGAGAGAGAGTCCGAGAGACACACAGAGAGAGAACAGAAGAAAGAGGAAAAATAGAAATAAGACAAAAATAAAGAAATAGACAAAAAGAGAGAGCAAAGTTGAGATGTCAAAAAAATGGGAAGAGGTACAAAGAGAAAGGAAGGAAGAGAGGGAGAAAAGAAGATAATGAGGAATGGAGGGAAGAAAGGAGGAATGAAAAAGATAAAAAAATCAATGAAAACATAAAACAATAATGAGAAAATTTCACAGTGGGAAAGAAAAGGTCAGAAAAGAGAGGACAGGAACTCTGTCAGGCCCCTGCTATCTTCTCTCCCTGCTGTACCCTGGATCCACCTTGTATGGCAGCCTTAGCTCCCTTGGTTCATGGGCTGCAGCCCAGGCCCTGGTCAGCATGGAAGGCTTCCTTTCTCAACATCCCGTTTCTCATAGGCGCTGGAAGTCCCCTCAAAACGTGGCTGAGTCATGTCTGGAACTTGGCTCAGGAGTCCTACCAAACAATTTGGGTCACTGAAGCTCAGAGAAAAGAGAGAATGCAGCCATAAGCAGAATGAAATTCTTTCATCTGCACTCAGGCCTCTCTCTGACTCCCCAGTCACCTGGGATTTGGTCTATCTCCTTGCCTCCATCACCACTTGAAATGCACAGACTCCAAATTCTGAAAAGTTGCTTTTAGGTGGTCCCCTTTAATCCCTCTGCTAGAAATGGAGACACTGAGACCTCCAAAGTGGAAATCATTTGCCCAAGGGCTCCCACACCCTTGCGGCTAGAGGCAAGATGACCCTCAAATATCTGTCTCCCATCATCTGGGCAGGCACTTTTGACAGCCAGCCCTGGAGGTCTCCTGATGACTTACATGCTGCTTCCAGTAAATTCTGTGCTCATTCTTTGACTCAACAGAGGAAATAAAGAGGAGAGAGGAGGAATGTAAATAAAGAGAAACATGGCGATTTCATCTAATATATAATTATAGTATCCATGGTGGTGGTCTTGTGCTACCCAGGTTGTATCCAGGGACAGATAGTGTCTTGAAGGTGATGGGGAACAGAAGTGTACCATTAAAAGTTCGATAACCCTGAACTGATGGAATGAGATCTTCGGGACACTAGCTTGGACTTCTTTGAAGAAAGGTGGGAGCCTGAAAACCAGGGAAGCAATTCAGCAGATGAGAGCTGAGGGCCAGAAGCATCCCAAAAATGGCACTGATAGTCCATCCCTAGGGATGAGCAGGTAACCTCAAGCAGAAGCAGGGTTCAAGTGTTTGCATATCACCATGGGGAATGGAGGGCAAGACAAAATTGAGAGTTTAACAGAAGCCATGTAATTCTATGTGGGATAATTAAAAATGCACTCTGTATACTGTTTACAACCCATCTGGGCATAAATCTTTGAATAAAATGTTCTTCTCTCAAAGTTTCCACCTCCTGACTCCTACCATTCCTACATGTCCAATTCCTGACAAAATCTAGTGTTGTGATTTCGAGTTCAAGCACTGGATGTAAATTGGCTGGGCACAAATCTTAGTCACTTGTTAGCACTGTGGCTGTGGCCAAGTTATTTAATTTCCTGGTGCCTTAGTGACTTTATCTGTTGGATGAGAGTAATAGTAACTGCTTTACAGAATTGTTTTGAGGATTAGATTTGATAAGATTAATAGAAGGAAAGGAAGGAAGAGGGAAAGAAAAAGAAGGAAGAAAGAAGGAAGGAAGGTAAGAAGAAAGAAGGAAGGAAGGTAAGAAGAAAGAAAGAAAGAAAGAAAGAAAGAAAGAAAGAAAGAAAAGAGAGAAAGAGGGAAGGACACAGAAACATAGAGATGCATGTATAAATGTGATTCTGGACCATACCCTGGTACACAGTGAGTGCAGTGCCCCTTGAATATTTGGTAAGAGAGTAAGTAGGAGAGGATGCTTTAAGTACTGAAAGGAAGAAGTCAGTGTCTCCAGAATTTCTTCATTGACTTAGAAATTTGTTCAAATAATCCAACAAATATTTATTGGAGTCTTAAATATTTACTGTCAGGTCCTGTTCCAGGCATCAGGAATAGAAGACAAACAGGGAAGACAAATATCCTGCTTTTATGTTCTTTCAGTAGAAAAAAAACAAAACAAAGAGTAAACAGATAGATACCAAATCATTGCAGCTTCAGTAAGCACTATAGTGTTAGGTGTCAGAATTTGAGGCAAGTGGGAATGTATAGAAGATAATGTGGTGGAGGAAAGCCTCTCTAAGAAGGTGATATCTACTTGTGGACCTGAGGAAGTCAAGGAACTAGTCATGAGGAAAGATAAAGGAAGAACTCCTGGGAATGGTAGAGGTAAAGAACTTATGGAAAGAAGACACATCTTAGCAAATGTGTATGGAGCCTGAAGGGTGGAAGGGCCAGTGGGGAGACAATGACTTAACTTGCTCTCCCCACAGAAGTGGTGTCAGTGGAGGCCATCCCAGGCATGACTGCTTAGGGAAAATACACAATCACAAACAAGCATAACAATGACTCTCCCCTTTGTCATTTGCTAAGCGTGACAATTGAGTTAGAAAGTCTGTGGTGTTATTTCCTCTTTCAATTCATTATATGCCCACAAGCCAATTAAAGAAGCCCTATTATAATTCTATGTTACATATGAAAAACATGAAACACAGAAAAGTGGAAAAACTTGCCCAGGGCTACACAGTGGGTAGGTGTTCAAGCCAAAGTAAAACCCCAACTCTGTATGACTTCAAAGGTCTAATTTAAAAGTATCTGTATGTTGTGGTGGTGGTATCCGGGTTCTAGATATAAAAGATCCACTGCCCTTTCTATTGCTGCTCCTCGACAAACATAGATTGATACTGATAAGCCTTTATACATGTACAAAACCTTTTGAAAACATCAAAACACTTTCTCATCTACTACATAGTTTAACCTTTATAACTTTGGGAGGTACAATTAATTATCTCCATTTTATAGATGAGAAAGATAAGGCATAAAGTACCTTATCCCAGGATCTATCAGTTGTGCTCTGGGTCTTCTGGATCCCAAGCCTGTGTCTTCCACATTGCAAACAGTGTTGTTTGCAGTTAGAAAGTCCTCTTCCACCCCTATCCTTGCCAAGTGTGTCTTACAACTCCACATACATGTGTGGGCAAGGACATGGACAGCACCTTGTGGGAAGGGAGGATGGGTATTAGAATCAGCTTAAGAATGAATCTTGGCTATATTTCTTCATTTTATGTGACTTTGGGCAAATGATTACTCCTTTTACCCTCAATTTTCCAATTTGTGTTATGGAAGATAAAAGAATACTACTACCTTCTCTGCAGGATAGTGGTGAAGATTAAATGAGATGACACATTCTATTAGTCAGACTAATTGCTGGGATGCAATGCCTAACACTCACAATTTAAAGGAGGAGAGGTTTAACTTGGCTCACAGTTTCAGAGAATTCAGTCCATGGTCAACTGGCTCTGAGGGAAAAATATCATGGCGGAACGGCATGGTAGCCAGGAAGCAGAGCAGAAAAGTGCAAGAGAGAAAGGGACAAGGGACCAGACATAACAGCCAAGGTCACACCTCCATGACCCACCCAGGCATACTCAGAAGTGTGCACCTCCAATACTCTGGGTAGTCCCAAGCCAATCAAGTTGACACACTCAAGATTAACTGTCACACACATGTACCTTGCATAGGTCCTCGCACAAAGCGAATTTTCTACAAAATATTATTTCTACTACTACTGTCCCGAAAGTCCTGATCCTCCTGAGGATCAGAACCTTGGTTTGGAGTCTCTATCCATACCTCAGTAAGCAACCTTGGAGGCCACTAAGTTTAAGCTTTCCTTACACAGATGAGAACATCAAGGCCAGAGGAGGATGAACTAGCCCAAAGTATTAGTGAAAAAGATGAAAACTGCTGCCTGATTCCTGACACAGATACTTCTATTATTTTTTATTTTTTACAATGCTCACCCTGTTTTGGGGCCTTAGTTTTCCTTCCACTCCTCTAACCCTATCCATCCATGCTAAGAATTCTTTCTCCTAACACTTGGTTCCCACTGTGGATGTTGGCACTTGGCTGCAACACACAGGCACCCTTGGCATTCCTTTCACAGTGGTGAAGCCGAGGAGGTGAGGATGGGCCTGGGGCAAGCCGCTGAACGTGTGGGATTGAGTTCCCCAGCCCAGGAATCAGGCATAACTACTGCTGGCACATTCTCTTAGGGCCCGTTGGCAGCCATTCATGATTAGAGAAAGGCAAAGCAGCCAAGACAAGACAGAGGCTAATTACCTTGGGTAATAGGAAATTGGACAGCAGCTATAAGCAGGGTGTCTAGGGCTCTAGGCAGGCAAAGACAGGGACCATGGATGCCCAGTCTGACCTCAGCACGTGGACCCAAGTGGAAACTCCCACCTGGGGTCGCTGCTGGACTCCACCCCCCACAGAGAATAAGAGCTGGACCCACCGGCAGACATTCTAGGGACCCTCTCCCTCTGCTGCTATTATTTGTTTTCATTCAAAGCAAAACGAAACAAACAAGGAAATTCAACTTCAATAGAGCATGGGTGCTGATGTGTCCATTTTGTTACACCTGTGAGCTTAGGACAGAAAATCAGCCTTGACTTTCACTCTTCCAACTGGTCTCTCCCTGCAGCGCTGTATAAAATTACATGGATGGAGGGGCTGCAAAAGCAATTTGTCTTCCTGGAGTGGGGGTAGAAAGAAGAAGTGGGGATGGGAGAGAAGAGGCAGAGTAGGGGAGGGAGAGAGGGAGAATACACAAAATTCAAGTTAAGAAATAGAACTGAGAGGGGCCGAGGATTTAGCTCAGTGGTTCCGCTGCCTGCCGAGCAAGCAGAAGGTCCAGAGTTTGATCCTGGGTACCAAAAAAACCAAAAAACCAAAAAACAAACAACCCCCCCGCCCCAAAACCAAAGAAATAGAACTGAGAGACTGAGCTGCATACAGAGAAATGGAAACTAAGAGAATAACAAATAGAAAGCAAAGAAAGAATAAGGGGCCATACATACAGACAGACATATATACATACATACACACACACACATACACACACACACACATATATACACATACATACATATATACATACATACATACAGGAATCCATATAGAAAATACTCACCCAGAGAGGGTTTAAAAGACAAAAGCTATACACGGGGAGGAGACAGGCACAGTAGGGACAGAATGAAAGTGTGAGAGGTAGAAAAGCTGGAAAGGCAGAAGCCCAGAAGAGAGAATGATAATAAATCCCATCGCACAAGTATGCATACCCAGAACTCTTGAGGTCTGAGGGACCAAATGCATCTTCATTTTAAAGATGCAAAATAGCAGAACAGGGAGAGGACATAAATATTTAGCCCAAGGCCCCAGAGCAGAAGGGATGGTAGCAGATTGTAAACCCAGGATCTCTGGTATAGACAATGGTACTCTACTTTCTTGTCACCTGAATCTTTCTGGAAGCCTGGATGGGGATTGGGTGGTGGTGGTATAGTTGGCATCTGACCATGTTTAGTTAAAAGCCAGTTCCTCCCAAGCCTTCTCTCCTCTGGACCCATCTTCTCTCTTCTTTTTTTTCCCCCAAAGGATTCTAGAAGGTCATTCTTTTCAGAGATAGAGAAGTCAACTTGCTTCATAGGAACCAGCTCTTTCAGGATTGTCCTTAGGAGAAGAGTCGCAGACAACCAGTGATGGAATGAAGAAGAATGAAATGTGAAGAGGAAGACTGCTAACTCCTCCGGTAGGCTCCTGTGTGCCAGGCATTCTAGCAAATGCTGTTCTTGTCGTTTCTCAATGTAATCTTTTCTATAAGCCTGAGATGGAGGCATTTACCAACCTTCTAACCTTCTTTTTCAGAGAAGAAACTTTCCCATAGAGCACTGAAAAATGCCCTGCTCGGGTTCAATTTATAAGTATGTACAGGGCAGAACCAGGATTCATACCTAACCCAGCCTGTCTTCAAAGCCCGTGCTCTTTCCACTGCCACATGCTCCCTTTATTGGTCAACGAGAAAGAAAACTGGTTGGAAAGGAGCAAGCAGAAAATGAGAAAACCCAAGAACTGACACTGGAATAGTTTGAAACTCAAGACTGACTTGGTCAGACTTCATGGGAGGAGACCCGCCAGTGGGAAGAGAGGTCGTTCCAAACAACACCCTGGCTTCTTGTCAGAGCAGCCCAGCCATTAACAAAATCAGTTTCAAAAGTAAATAAATAAAAAATAAAATAGTGTTCAGAGATAGGGATGACAAATTCATGACGAGCACTTTTCTAGCACAGAGTAAGAATGTTCCCGGCTCCGAGTGGTGGGAAAGAAGGGTGGGGCCAGGCAGCGAGGGGAAATAAGGGACAAGGGAAAGTGTTCATCCCCCTTTAAGGGGTGGCAGCTGATTTGTCGGCTGTCAGTGTTAATTGCCTTAGAAGAGCTATAAAATATTTCATTGCACTCTACATAGTGGGGCTGTACACTATACCAGCTTCCTACAACCCCACCTAGAGACAAGGTTACTCCTGATTTAGTGGACAGGAACCACCTGACAGGGCTCTGGCCTTTTCTGCTACCTTCTGTCTCTCCCATCAGTTGGAGAATGGGTGGGAGGGAGTTGAAATTAATAATTATCACAACAAAGGCAATAATAGCAACAGGGTTAGCAGTTAACTCTTATACTCCTTCTGGGAGCTCCTCATCAAGCAGTTTGCACACATGATGTGATCAAGTTCCCCTGGGAACTTGATAGCATTTTATTCTCTCACACAGGAGGAATCTGAGGTTTAGAGAATTGAAGGGGTAATAAAGGAGAGGGAATGGACCTAAATACAAGTCTATCTGTCTGCCTCCATTCTGCATCCTTAATGAGGGACAGAGGAGACAAAATCCAGCCGTCAGGCAGTCTTCAGAAATGCCACTTTCTTCATATAATCACAGTTACTAGAATTGAAGAGGGAGTTATAGCTCTTCATCTAGTCACATACTTGTATTGCATAGATGTAGTGACCCCAGAACTCCTAGCATTAGTGTCTGTGCTTACTGATAGCAGCTGGAGAGTCCTGCTCTCAATGTCTGACTGATTTTTTAGGTCCACAAGTACATCCTGTCTCCTCTGTGAATGTCACTCTGATAACCCAGTAGAAGAGATCTGACAGCCTAGTGTACTTTGAGGATGCCACCCCTAGACTACTCACTGCTCCCGAGTGACTTAAGAGAAACCTTGAACCTCTATATCGCTGAGTCAGTGGCAGATCCAGGGTCAGAAGGTCCAGTCTCCAGCTTATGGTGATATTCTTGAGTTTGTGCATTAATATGTTATGTGTTATCAAGAAGCCTAAGTGTGTCAAGCATTCAAAAGGGTACCGTAGTCTTTGGAAAAGTTATAGTGCTCAGAAAGCAAGTGAAGGAAGGAAATGCAATGTCTTAGAGGTGAAGTAGGTTCACAGATAGTGGAGGGGTGTATAATATTTATTAAACATATATTTGGAGGTATTGTGCTAGGGTTTTTTTGTTTAATTCTCACATAATTCTGCAATTTTATTATTTCTGTTTTACAAAGGTTAAAACTGAGACCTATGTAGGTAAGGCAATTAATTTAAGGTAACATAACCAAAAAATGTCAAAGCCACATTTGAATATAAAGTCTGTGGCCTTTGATACTATGATTAGGCTATAAGTTGTCTGAGGTTAAGACCCCTATCATAGTCACATTCATACCTGAAATCTTCAGTACCAAGACATAGCAAATCCACAGAAAATGATTGCTAAATAAGTAAATGAGCCATGAAAGTGTAAATACAAATGTAAATAAAATAATTGATAAATTACTACATGAATGCAATGGGAGGATATTGAGGCAGAGAAAAACAGAAGAAGATTGAGTGGGTAGATGGATGAATAAAGGGTGAATGAATCACTGAGTGAGTGAATAAGAGTAAATGAATGAGTTGAATGACTGGTTAATAAAGCTCAATTTCTTAAGAACTGAAGCTTTCTAGGCTCATAAGGAGGTGGCCTATGGTTTTACAATAGGAGTATATGAGGAAAGTTGGTCTGTAGAGCTCTGCTTTACAGTTTATGATGGCTACACCCAGAAGTAGCAACACTCATCAAGGTGGGAAATGAATGAAAAATAAGCTTCGCTTCTGTTCTCAGACTAACAAATGAATCTCAAAGTGACTTCCTCTTGTATCTCCCAAAGTTTGAATGCAGTGACTCCAATGTATTCTATAAATGATACGTATCTCCTTTGTATTACAGTCTATCAGCATATATGCATCTTAATATATGTATATGTTCATATATACACATCTTAGTGTGTGTGTGTGCATATATGTCTCATGTATCTCAGACATACTAATCAAATATTTTTGAAGAGAGAGAGCATAGAAAACAGAACCAAGCAGTAGGTGGGGATGCCCAGGCTTCTTGATAAGTTGCACTGTGATCTTAAGGAATCCACTTTCTTTCTCTGAGCTGCAGATTCGTCACCAGTAGGAGGAATGTTTTTGAATTCCTAGCCTCCCTGGGTTCTTTAGTACCAACCCTGTCTGATTCTGTGACTCACAGTGGCCACACTTCCAAATGGACCCTTCTAAAACCCTAGATTCTCGAGGTGCACATACAGGCTGGCCAATAAACACTGGGCTGGCCTGGAGAGCATAACTCTTGCTTTCCTTCCCAGGTTTTGAATCATCCTGTCTGCCTCATCCTCCCCATACCCCCATCACATCTTACTTGTAGAGACCATCGGGCTCCAGGCACTTGAAGATGACCGAGTAGATACTGACTTCAGGGATCTCTCCATGGCTTCGACCAGCTGCTACGCAAGATGTGCCCAGACCAGAGAGTAAGTCATCAGCAAAACTCAGGAATTCTCCTGGAGGGAGACAAAGAAAGATGAGCTCCCTACTTGGGCCTTGGTGAGCTGACATTCATGCCTTGTCCAAACCCATCAAATGCCTGGATACCACTATCAGGTGGACTAGTGAATTTATAAAAAAGCAGAAGATTTTAAAATGGTGCTGATTAGTATCTATCTCTGATGACTTTTTGTTCCAATTTATGGTGAAGAATAATTCAAAATTAGACAAAATGCTAATACCTACCTGTATAGATTGTAATAAGGCAAAAATGAAGTAAATTATTTTATAATTAAAATGTGTAAAAAGACAACATGGAACTGTGCTTTCTTTCTGCCTGAGGAACTATTTTGACCTTGTCACTGTCATTAACTTCTTCAACTCCTTGAGCAAGGCCCTTCTTTCCTGAAATTGCATTTTCCTTCTTTATAAAATGAAGGAGTTAGATTAAGGATAAAAGAGATTAATGTCACATGGCTATTCTTTACACACTAGTACTGCATTTTTCAGTGTGATGTTGAGTTGAACACGGGCCCAGACCAGTAAAGGGGAAAAGGCTTCTATGAATAATTAGTAATGAAGGTCATCGGTACAGGACATGACATGTTACATATTTGGGATCCACAAACTCTGCAATTTTAAGAAATAGGTAATGTACTACAAAGAGAAGTCCACTAAGAATACTGAAAAGTAGAGAAGACTAGAAAGAATAATGAACTTTCTGGAATCTTAGATGTAGTTTAGCTCTGATAAGAATGTGCTATAGAAATTCCCATTTCTATGCCTTTAGTTTGTTCTTATGTAAGGTGAAGGTGCTAGAATCATTATCGGGATTCTAGAAAAAAAATACAAACATAGATATACACAATAATTAAGTTGTAGTACTATTTATACATAGCAAGAGTTAAAAATAAATTTTAACAAAATAGAAATAGCTATATCAATTATAGCTCATTGATGTAATGGGGTATTTTATATTTATAGCAACTAACACATATGAAATTATATAAAAAGATATTTATGATATATAGTTAAGCTAAGAAACAGGTTACACAATTACAGAATAATCCAGTCTTTTGGAGAAAAAAATTCATTAATTTAAAAACAGAATGAAGCAAATATATCAAAAGCTCAATAGTGGCTCTGCAAAGTGAGACAATGGGCACTGTTCTACTTATTTTTGCTTATCTCTACTTTAAAAATTATCCTCGTAATCATATATTGCTTTTGTAAAAAGAAAAAAATCAATAAAAATTACTTAAAATAGGCCAAGTAAATGAGCCAGACTAAATGGCCTCTTAAGTTCCCTTCTAATGCTAAAACTGGATGATCTGGCAGTAGAACTGGCATGTAAAGTATTTTATACCACATAGTGTATGAGGCCTAACTGTTGCTTCCTTGTCCTCCTTCATGCTTATGTGGAGTCCCTCCGACACTATATTGGAACTTATTCCTAGTAATAAGCAAAAGGAGGATGCTTGTCCAATTATTTCCCCTCTGCCTGGCATTACATTCAAGCTAGTGTAATGAAACCATTATGAAACAGCCATGTCAGCCGGTACTTGAAAAGAATGAAACTCAAGAAGCTACATGGTGGTTCTCTATCAAGGAACTGGTTGGGCAGAATATACTCATAACTTCCTACTGATCTTTCAAAGAAAAGTTTCATTCGTAAGGAAACACAGTTAAAAATAAAAACAAAATATCTCATTCTTCATCTAACACTTTAACACTTGTCTGACTGAATTGCCTAGCTGGTCCTGAGATTTGGTCGCGTGACTCTACTACAACGCATTTGTCCCTTTGTCCAATACAGCAGATCTGATAGGTACTGAGATTCCCTTTCCATTTTTCACAAAGAAATATACAATTCATTGGCTTGTCAGGTAGATCCTGGATTAAGTATCTACATCAGGCTAATGTCAGCAACATGTAATACTAGTTGCCTTTACAAGACAGAGCTGAAACTGATCTCTCTTTCCACCATTTGTTGTAAGTCCTCAAACTTCTCAAAGCCTGCTTTCCTTTCTGTTATAAGGGGTTAATAGCTCTTTTATAGGTTAGGAGTCTAGAAAGTAAAGCTAAGAACCTAGAAGGAAACAAAAATGTCTAGAATCAGAGGTTTCACTGGAAAATGAAGGCTAATAATTAAAACTTATTAGTCACAACTTTTGGCACCCCACATTTACTCTGTAGGCCTCTTACATCAACTTCTTCCATAGTGCTATTATAAACCAACAATATCTTCATTCCAATAAATATCAAATCAGATCAATATATGATGGGGAATTTTTTTTTAAAGAGGACAAAACATGGGATTATTCACTCGATCAAGTGAGGGTCTTGTTTCATTTGATTTGTCAGGCCAAGTCTGGCTGGTTACATTTGTTTTCTATGAACTTGGTCCTATGTCCTTTGGAGCCTATGTCCTATGACTCTTCATCAGGGAATACAGTATGCTTGTGGCCAGTATTAACTAACTTCCTTAGAGCCAAAAGATGGCTGACATTCATTTTCAAATGGGAAGAGCTTTCCAGATGTATCTATGAGTTTCAGAAAAATTTGGACAATGGATAAAAGCCTCATAAACATGTCAAGTCAGTAAGATTCTTACAGTCCAAAGTTCTAAACAGTGTTAAGGTTTATAGGATTAGTTCAACTAAAGAACATGTCTAAATTGAGTTATAACTACTCGTATTAAGGGCATTATATTCAATACCAGTTCTATTTGGGACTATATGCAGGTACATGACCTTGAGAACAGCAAAAGGAAGGGAAAAATTATTTAGTATGTACTCTTCTTTTTTCCATCTAACCTTTTTTTGGATGTAATCCCCACAGTAAAATTGAAGTTAAGGCTCCAAAATTGGGAAGAGACAGAGCTGATATTTGAACCCATATTCTTTAAACTTCAAACTCACACCTTTTCTTTTATGCTTTGCTGCCTCCTAGAGAAAGTTTTCAGATGACAGTGTTAGAAAGTGTGCTTTCTCAAAGCTATTCAATTTGCAGTTATATTTATGCCACTCTTAGTTCTATGGGTTTAAGGAATGAGACCATAAAAGAAATGGTCCCTGACCTTCTACAGCTTGTAATCTGACAACAAGAAGGTTGTTAAATACAAGAACAGACCCATAAAGTAAATTATGAGATTGCTTTTCTTGGCACTGTATTTCAGAAGGTTTAAGTGCAGGGTAGATAGAGACAGGTGAATGAAGTGACCCTTCAGTGTCCTTTCTCACCCAGGGGAGGAGATGCTAAGAAAGGCCTGGTAGCTTCTCTATGAACAAATTCAAATCAGTGCAATTCAGCCATACACATTGTGGTTCCATAATATACTATACTCTCCAGCTGGCAGCAGTTCAATTCAATAAGTAATAATATAGTGGCGTGGTTAAGAGCTTGGGCTCCCAATGTATACAACCACAGACTAAATCCTAGTATGTCCCCACTTACTGCTTGCTTGGGACAAGTTCCTTAACTCTCTGCATTTATTGTCATATTTGTAAAAACATAATGGCATCTAATAGAGTGTTTTGAATATCATATAAAATATTGTATGTAAGTTAATTAGCAAGGTGTCTAACAGGAAAAGCTAAACTATGTCATTAACTCTCATTATGATTATTATTATGGAGACAGGATCTCACTATGTAGCCCAGGCTGGCCTCAGACTCAAAGTGACCCCTCTCCCTCAGCTTTCCAAGTGCTGGGATTACAGATGTAAGCCACCATGCCCTGCTTTGGTATTGATTTTGTTGTTCTTCTTCCTGTCACCATAACTTTCTGCCAATAGCATCCCAGTTTTCATTGAGGAGTTAGGTCTTCCCCAATCTCAGTTAAGATAAGGACCTTAGACATTTTTTTTTTTTTTTTTTGGTACTGGGGATTGAACTTGGGACCTTGAGCTTGAGAGGCAGGAGCCAGAACCACTGAGCTAAATCCCCGGGCCATTACACATTTTTTTTACCCACACTTCAAAGAAGATCAAAGAAAGAAAGGGGCAGATCTATGGTCAAACACAGAGTGGAAGGTAGATTTAGGACAAAAACTTGTCTTGACTCCTATTGTCCATTAGATCACTTGCATCAGTCAGTCTATGAGACACTCAGGTAATTAAAGAGCTTTCACACCTGCCACCTGTGCTCCTCCTCTCAATGTCTGACTACATCATTCAGCATGAATATGACACACGGGCAGGAATCATGTACCAGGCACTGTGTTAGGTACAAAGTTCCACCCTGCCATCTTCTTAAACTTCTTATTTCTGAGAAAGATACAGAGTCCCAATGAGTTAGAGGAGCTCAGTAGGCTTCTAATAGATAATATTTTCTAATAGTGGTTTGCAAATTAGAATATACAAAACTCCCAGGGTAAGGACGAACACTAATGAGGGACGCGGATAGTTATGTCCCCTATACTCACACTAACCATATCAACTTCATTTTGATCCATTTCATGTATTAATGGCTCATGTTTTATGTACTTATTTTTAAAAGCTATTTATACAAATTTGGTTTAAAAGCTTTATTAAAATTTTAAATGCTTAAAATGTTTGAAGCCCAAACCATGCCATATTCCCTCATCAAAACACAGAGAGGTTCAGGAATATTCTACCGTCATTCCAGGGTTTGCAGCTCCTTGGAGGTCAGAGTCCAGAACCAAATCTGGCCCTCTTACATCTGAACCTCATGTGCCTTCCACTAGGCCACTCGCCACTCTGCCTAGGATTCCTCTTCCCCTCCTCCCTGGCACAGTGTTGTGACCTCATGGTACAACCTTCCAAGTACCCAGGCTGCTGCTCCTGCCTCACCCAAGCCTGTCCAAGTCTCTAACATTCTTTTTCTGTTTTCTTTCCTTGAAAACAGATAGGGAGTGGGGAGTCGCTGAACAGGAATGTGCCTGTTCCCCATTACGGCTCTTCTGGGGCTGTAACCGGAGTGGGCTGGGGCCAGACCCCCACACATTTCTTTATCCACTGACTTGAGCCCTGCTCTCATTATGTTCCACAGAAAAGGTTAATCGTGATTCTGCTGCAGCTTCAGAAAGAACCAACAAAGCACGGAGCAATTTTCCTAAATGCTCCACCCCCTGCCTCAATTCTCTCTCTCCCTCCCCTTTCAGCGCTCCTGCAAACTCTCTTTCTCCTTGTTTTCCCTCTTTCTCCTCTCCCTCTCCCTTCTGATTGGGTTGAGGTCAGAGTCAAAGCTGGCCACAAGAGCAAATTGAAAACAGGTTGGGAGAAAAGCAGAAAAGAAAATTCCAAAATGGAAAAGAAGGGGGGTGTGCAGTGAGTTATTTAGCTCAGGTGGGGAGAAAGGTCCCCAGCTCAGGACTCCACACTTTTCAGGAAACAACACCAATGGGACTTAGAGGCCTCTGGGCTAGCCTCACTGTTACCTGCAGATACTCTGCCATGGTGGCCTGGAGACTCTACACCTCCCTATCTTTCCATTTCTCCTACTTTCCTTTACTGGGGCAAATGTAAGCCTCCATTCTGAGACTTGGTCTGTGACAAAATGCATCTTTAAAGGCCTCACACCTATCAGTGGCAGCTGGTTTGTTTCTTCCAAAACATGACACTCTTTTAAAGTCTGAAGAACCAGTGCGTAATGATTCTCACTTTTGTTGCGGAAATTTTTTTTTTTTTTTAAACCAGGGATCGAACTTGGGACCTCGCACTTGCAAGGCAGGTGGCAGTACCACTGAGCTAAATCCCCAGTATGATTCTCACTTTTAATCATAATGGCAATATGAGGTAGTAGAAGGAAAGTGGGTTTGCAAGAATCAAAAAGGTCTGATTTTGGAGCCAGGTTCACTACTCTTGAGCCAAGTATTTTAACTAAGGATGCATGATTAAACTCTCAGAGACTGCTCTTTAACTGGAAAGGAGATGAACATATCTATTTCAGAGAATCAGATGAGGAATAAATGAGATAGTATACGTAGTGGATAATATACGGGTGGTTTATAAATGTTACTGCTCCCCCACCCCTGCTACTCTCACCCCCATTAGGATTCATCACTCTATCTGATGGCAAAATTTTTAGTGGTGAAACTCATCTGCTCTTAGATACATTACACAATATCTAACTCCTTATTTTTTATAAAAGGAAGTAATTTTAGAAGGAAGGAAGGAAGAAGAGAGAGAATAGAAATGATTATGTCTTATGATATGGTGTCATCAATGCTAGACATTTTTACTTATGTTGACTGGTTAAAACACTCAAAACAACACACTGGATCAATGAATTAGGTGGACTGTGCTTTTGACAGGTGAGAAAATAAGTTCAAGGAAGATTAAATACCTTGCCTTCAAAGATTCATCTAGGAATGGTAAAGAGGAGAACCAGGCCATTTGGGATCCAAGGTCTCTGCTTTTCCTATGACACTGGCCTGCAGACTGCAAGATGTTTAAAGCAGGAATTGGGCTTTGATCACATCTGTGTTTCTGGTACCCAGAAGAAGGCTGGATGTGCGGGTGTTTACAGAATTCTGTGAAATTGCAATTCAGTGGTTGAATCTTGGATCCACCCCCATTCTTTCAACACCACCACCAGGCAACAGAAGTCTCTCTTGAAAGAGCCAAGCTGCTTCCAGCATGAACTTTTAGCAGTAAATGGGACTTGCAAGGCCCTGGGAAGAAGGGACTGACACAAATAAGGGCTCTAAAAAGGGCAATGGTAGTCTAGCAAATACTGATTGAGAGTTCTTGTGTGCCAGACATTATAATAAGGAACTTTGGGCTCATCGTCATACCCATTCTCTAGTGGATGCCGTTGGTTTAACTTATTGAAATTTCTTCTTTCTGCCAAAAGCACCCCAGTTTTCCACTGGGTAGCCAGGTCTTCCCCAATCTCAGACTACATACTTTACGTAGAGCTCAGACCTCTTCCATTCTTCTGAGATTGGCATGTGATTAATGGTGAGATATTCCAGGTCAGAGAAGAAGAGGAAACTGACTCAGGCCTGATGGGTCAGGCTAACACCTGGGACACAGATCAAATTATGATAATATTACTTGAAGTCCTGGACTCAGGCATGTCTGATGCTCAATCTACCCTTGGATATTTCAGATATATGAGTTAGTATTTTTCCTTTTCTGAAAAGGTAGTTTCCACTTTTTTTTCCTGTTAACTGTAACAAGAGTCCTCCCAGATACAAATCCTGAGATAAGTTTTACAATTGTCATTTTACATATTTTAAGAAATGTTCACAGCAAATTGACTTAAAACAAGTCCCTGAAGATCTTATACCATCTTAAAAACAAGGCTACAATTCAAACTCAGATTTGTCTGACTCCAGAGCCTTCCTATCATAAAATACTGTCTAGGATGAGGAACACAGAGTCCATTTCTCAACAAGAATTAATTGAATATCTCCTATGTCCTGCTTCCTTTAGACTCTCGATCTTCAAGGTCTATGCTTCCTTCCTGGCATCTTTCCTTTTCTTCTAACATATCAAAGATGCTGCTACCACAGGGCCTTTGCCCCTGTGGTGTCAATGCTAACAGGGCTGACTCCCTTTGCTTACTAAAATTCCTGCTTAAAATGTCACTTCAGAAATGCTTCCGTTTGTTCACCCAATACAAAGGAACATCCACTGTCTCCTTTCTCTACTTTACTTTTCTTCAAAAAATCTATTGCTGTTTCTTAAATATTGATGAATTGCTGCATTATCTGCATTCCCCACCATAAGCCCCATAGGGAAGGGATGTTGCTCACTTAGAATGGTGCTTGTATACAGCACGTTCTCCATAAATGTTTAGTGAGTGAATGTATAAACTATGTACTCCGAGCTGAGCTAACAGCTGAGAACGCAAACACAAGGAACACCTTAGTTTGAGTTGTCTTGAAAGCAGAACCTAAGAAATATCTTGGCTGCATATGGTTTATTTGAGAAGTGATCCTAGGAAGCATGCATGGGCTATTCTTCCCATGGGAAATAAAGAAAAGGAAAAGTCAATAGAAAGATGCATCATCAAGTTTGCTACTATGAGCAATGGGGCTCAGTTCTGCAATAAGTGCACCTGTCTGCACTGTTAAGTGAATGAAATGTTCCCCAGAGTTGTTCGGTTGGAAGTCAGGAAACCAGACAGTGCTTATCCCCCAGTTCCTGCTCCCCATTAGTTGAGCCTCAACCCACAGTATTAATTTTCCCACATATTTTAGCTGTGCTCGCACACGGACCTGGGCACTCCCTCAGTCCTCCTGTGTAGCAAAGGGTGAAAGTGAGCATGTGAGACAACTGGCAGCACAAGGAGCACCTGTGTATGCACAGAACTGCTCATCGTAGCTGTAGATGAAAAAGCCACAGGCCGGCAAAATATGGCATGGCCCCAGAGGCGTCTGCTACAATGACCTAATCTGTACCTTTGAGGAGTTTGCGGAAAGGACAACCGCTGTGTCTTCTTCACTGAGGTCTAGACAAACTTGTTATCCCCACTGTTGAAACAGTTCACAAGCAGTTACTGGACACCCACTAGGTGCCAGGGAAAGGGTTACAGCTGTGGACACAGCTCTGAAAGACACAAACAAAGCTCTTTGCCTGTCGTGTTCATAGCTTAGCAAGGGAGAATTGCAAGGCTTGCTCTTGCGTGAGACCCACCAAGGAGTCCTGCAACTTATTATTAATAATACAGAATTTAATAATATTAACTCCAGCATTAATATGCACTTGGCTAATAGAGCCTGTCCTTTGGGTTAATTGGGGCCATGAAAGCTCTCGTAATCCACACAGTCTTGAGGACAGATGATGCTAATGCATTTGGCTGGAATGGGTATTGCTAACATGTGTGAGGGGACTTGATTTGTGGACTGGGCTAGGGAGGAGGCGGAAGGAGAGCCAAACTTCTCTCCCTCTCGATCGCTCTTTAAGGATCATAGTGGGTGTTCACTGCCTTCGAAGTACTCATTCACAGAGGGTTTTCTTTCCTTTTTAAAATCACATGCCCAAATGTTACACATTGTGAAATAGAAAGTACCAACAGTACAAAATGTGCTTCTCATCAGATTCTCAGTCCCTCTAACACTTCCAATTTTTCTCTGGGACGAACACTTCATTCAGCATCCCCCTCTCTGAGCAATAAGGCAAAAGCTACGAGGTTGCTGATGGTGGCCCTCCAAGTTCTTCCATCCACAAATGGGATGAAACAGCACAAGCAACGCTGTGTTGGCAGGGCTGGGATTATTATTTGCATTTTGTGAAGAACAAAACAGAGGGTCAGAGAGTTGGGGCAAGTTGTCCATCAGACAGTTCCTATATAGTGAAGCTAGGATTTGAACCCAGGCTGATCTGGTTCGAAAGCTTGTGGGTTTTTTCACCTGTGGCCTCAGTCTCCTTGATTCTGAAATGAGGATGTCAGTACCTACTTTTCAAAAGGCTCTCGAAGCATGAATTAGGTCTATAAAAGTACTTTACAATCTGCAAAGCATAATATGTATGTAAGGGGTCGTTGGTAGGAGAAATCCACACAATGCAAGTACGATGATAAAACTGCCAGAGGAGTGAGTACTACCAGAGTTGGAGGAAGGGGAGGTCTCCTTTTGGAGGTGCCAAGGTATATCAGTGTAGAACACACCAAGACCACACAGTGTGACAACAGAGGTCCTTTACCAACCTGGAAACGTGACCATTCATGATACAGAGAGATTCTAGTGCCAACAAGCCAACTCAGTTCACATAGAGAAGAGTTGGGGAATTAGGATGCTGAAATTTAGAAAAATTGAGGGCTAATTTCCTGAGATTGGAGCTTCCAGAACTCTTTCCCTCACAGTTCTCTGAAGATCTGGCTTTCTCTTTCTGCAACTCAGTCACAGTTCCACCTCTTCCAAATTCTCTGCACCACCCTATCTAATGGAAAGCCACACTGCCTGTTCCCAATTATACCTCATTGTGGAACTCTTGATTTTCTCCCACAACTAGTGACAACTTTCAGTTATTGTATTTGTCAGTTTATTTACTGCTTTCTTTTCTTTTCATTATCAAAACATTAACTCCAGGAGTTCAGAAGCCTTGTCCATTTTATTCAGGATCTACCTAGTGTTAGGCAGAGTTTGGGGAAGACATTAAAGATCCATTGAATGAACTGAGGGAGGGCTGAGGCTGGAAAGGTAACTAATGACTCAGCTAAGACTTTGTAAACATGTTCAGAAAACTCCTGCTCATCCTTCAAGTTTTCATTCTCATTATCTTTCAAGCAGCTCCTCCTTGCCACCCACTGCTCCCATCCAGCAAGATTTAGCTCTCCTGCCCCAGTCTGGGTTTCCACAGCTCCCTGCACCTCCCTATATTGTAGTACTGAACTCACTGTTGGTAGTTGCCTATTTAATTGTCTTCACCTTCTTCTATGGATTGGAAGGATTTATGGAAAAGATTCTGGTCTGTCTTATTCACCATCTGAGCCCCAGTGCCTGCACTTACACAGAAGGAGGGAATCGATGAACAATCTTGACCTCCCTCCCAGCTGGAAGAAAGCCTAAGCAGTGGGAGAAGAGGGATGCTAGGACTTCCTTTTACATCCACCTTTGAGTTGTGTTGAAACAGCAATCTCTGGAAGTCACTATTTTTTACGTGAAAAGGTGCCAAATAGGAACTTGGTGAATTGGCCTGTGCCCCTGACTCTCTATGGGACTCTGCAAGAATCAATTCATCCCTCTCTGCCAAAGAAAATGACCATGATACAAAGAGTGTTTGCCAGGCTCTCTCTCTAGCCCTTACCTGATTCAGCCTTGCACTGAAACTCAATACTCCGTCTCCTCTTCATTTTCCTCTGTCTTTCTTTCAAACTGCTAGTCCAGTTTTGGCTACCCTGGTCTCTTTGTCTGGCTGCCACACCTTCACACACAAGGAAATTTCTCCTATTAATATTATTGCTTCTTATTTTCTACCCAGCCCTGGCATTCCTGGCCAGCCAGGCCCTCTTCTGCATCACGAAGACTATCCACACTAACTACCTATCAATGCTTTGACTCGCCTTTCCCTTTACAAAGAGGAATGCCTTTATTTTTCTGTAGTCTTCTCCTTTTGTACAACTCTTTACTCTTTACCAGGGTTGCCCCCACTGTCTCACCATATTGAAGCTTCTTCACAAGTGTAGATAAGGTGGGCATGAAATGAAAATTCTCATTTTACAGATGGGGAAACTGAAAGGAATGCGTCTGCCTGAAGAGGCAGACATCCATGTACATTGGGAATGTCCAGAATTTCAATCACTTTCAGAAGATGTGAAACCTGTATCTTTTACATGAGTTTTCCAGTTTAAAATGCTTCTGAATTTAAAAGCTTTTACTTGTAGACATCAGAAAGGTACTGATCACTAAGTAAGTGTCTTGTTCTCACAAATCAGAATTTTCAAACAATTATCAGCTATATAGAAGCAAAGTACCGAAAGGAAGGCATGCTGGTTTCCTTTTTCTGCTTTATGATGTACAGAGAGGAAGCATATAGGACAATAATGTCTCTGAGCTTTAGTCTTCCCATCTGTAAAATGAATCTCTGAAAGATATGATGTCTCAGGATCCCCTTAGCTTTGGGTCCTTGCAGGACAGAATTGGGCGCTGCACTACTAAGCTTGTGAAAACAGTCTAAGTGACTATGGAGAGAGGAGCCGTGATATGATCCGTGACCTTTAGAGGAGACCCGTGGGTCCCCAGAGCCTCTACCTTAATCACAGGTGCCTGTAAACTGAGAGGGGTAATCCTACTATACTTTGTACATACCTGCACACACATATATATAAACCCACAGGGTCAGGTATGAATTAGAAGCTTATAAAACATGTTTACTCATTTGGCGGAACCCAAGGCGGGTATTAAACAGTAGGAAAAACTGACCAGCTAAATTTTCCAAGCTTAGAAAACTGTTTTATAGCTTTCATTGTGGACTGGAGAGAGAACTTGGTTCCTTCTTTCTATTTAAAGGAAAATTTTAATATAAATGAATAGCAAGGGAGTCATTTTAATAGAGAATGAAAGCAATCTGTATGTGAGTGGGAAGGATAGATGAGGGAGTTGGGTGGAGATGCTGGTCACCTACGAATTCTCTGGCCTTTACCTCTGGAGTCATTTACCCCTGGGAGGGGTGGAATCAGAGGTCACTAAAGTTCCCTGGTCAGATAAATAAGGGCATCTGTCTCCTGCGAGGCCCTTCCCTTCCCTCCCTCCCTCCCTCCCTCCCTCCCTCCCTTCGTTCCTTCATTCCTTCCATATTTCCATCCTTTTAAAAAATTTTTTACTTTTATTAGTATATGTTTGCAGAACATAATCATTATATTCATCATGGGGAGTTGGTATATGACACATATTAATTCTTTTCACTTCCCTTCCCCCTCTCCTCCCTCTCCATCCCTTCAACTCTTAGTCCCTTTCCCATTTGCAAAAGAGTTATCTCCATGTTTTCTATTATCTATCTTTTACTTTACTCTTCATCTATACTTTGGTCTCTTTCTATCTCCAGTCTCCCCCCGCCACACACACACACAGATTTGGAAATGTATCTCTTTGCCACCTTTCAGGCCCCACCTCCTTCCTCAATGAGTCACCTCAGCCTGCTTAAATGGTGTCACTTGGGCGATCAAAAAACCTGACTCATCTTTGCCCAGGCCTCCTCTCCAGCCTTCTGGAGGCTGGCTACCTCTAGACACAGACTGGGCGGGGAGGTGACCATTGGTGTGAGTACACACATTCATGTTCGAAGACAACCAAGTTAGGGGATTAGCTCAGGACCTCACTCATTTCCCCTGGTTCTTTGATGGGATCCCCAAAGGCGGCCTTTGGAGAGTCTTGGTCAGATTTGTCTTGGAAAGTTGGGTTCTTCTTCGCTTTAGAGGAGATGACTAAAAACAGGGGCTGCCTCAGGTACCAAAGGTATCCCAGATATCTATTAATCACAGGCTTTGAGGGTCGTACTTAGAAAAGAGAGGGGAGCTTTGGACACTTAGCAGTTTTTATTCACTGGGCACAGTTTGCGTTGTTGTAGTTTGGGAGAGAGCAAGAAGTGTTAAATCCATGATGCTAATTCACTTTCATTTGTTGATCTTTTTTCTTTCTGCTTACTCCATATGTAATGTTTCATGAACTGGTATTTTTCATAACAACAATAACAATAAAAGTGCCATTCATCTAATGTTTACTATGTGTAAGAAAGTATGCTGAATGCTTTGCATACACTGACTAAATTGATTCTTAATATAATTCCATTGGTTCTATTGGGATAGGAACTTTCATATTTATTTTAGAGCTGTGGAACATGGGGTTTAACAAGATTAAGTCACTCTTAAGACTCTAAGAGTTGCTTAGGATTCAAACTGAAGTTGAGTACAATGTAGCCTTTCTCTGCTACTTTTCCCTGGCCAAAGGGGATTTGATATTAGTGTCTTAGTAAATTAGTCTAACTCAGTAAACATGTGGAGGGCTCCACAAGGGCAAGTTCTTGGTTAGCACTGCAGGGGAGTGGCTGGAAAGCTGTATTAGTCAGGGGTCAGCTCACAGCCTGGATGAAGAGGCAAGAGCATTTGTATGGCTACTAAAGCCCAGAATCATGAATTAGGAAATGCATGGTAGAGGTTCCAGGGATCCACAGGTGTCTAAAGGTCATGGATCATATCACAGCTACTCTCTCCATAGTCATACAGACTGCTTTCACAAGCTTAGTAGTGCAGTGCCCAATTCTGTTCTGTAAGGACCCAAAGCCAAAGGGGGGGCGGGGATTTAGATCAGTGGTTCCAGGGCCTGCCTTGCAAGTGCAAGGTCCCGAGTTCAATCCCCAGTACCAAAAAAAAATAGCAAAGCCATGGGGATCCTGAGACATCTTATCTTTCAGAGATTCATTTTACAGATGGGAAGACTAAAGTTCAGAGACATTAGTATCCTAAATGCTTCTTCTCTGTACATCATAAAGCAGAAAAAGGAAACCAGCATCCCTTCCTTTTGATACTTTGCTTTCATACAGCTGATAATTGTTTGAAAATTCTGATTTGTGAGAACCAGACACTTGTTTAATAATTGGTACCTTTCTGATGTCTACAATTAGAAGCTTTTAGATTCAGTAGCATTTTAAACTGGAAAACTTGTGTAAAAGATACAGATTTCACATCTTCTGAAAGTGACTGAAATGCTTTACATTCCTAATAAATACTAACACTGCTAGCACATTGCAGGCATCGTACTATGCATATGGAGCATCAGTATTTAAAAAGGTGAAGTGAGTCTCCTAAAGTCATCTCACTTGAAGCATCAGTAGAGATCTTTACCTTTCATTCTATGTGCCTAGCAGCATCCAATAATCTACTCACCACTTTAATCATATTGAGGCTGCTCATGAAGGAACCATCTCGATGTACATCCATGGAGTCTCTGCTGCGGCGACACACTGTTGGCACTTGCCCAACTTTTCCATGGCACCCACCTTGGCTCTCTGGTTCTACCTTTTCTACTCAGTACCAAGTGGATGCAAATGGATACAGAGGGCCATCAGGGTTTTCTTTTCAAGCAATTCAAAACAAAACCCAAACCAGAAGTCTGCCTCAACAGGCAAAGCAGTTTTTGGATTCCAACAGAATTGGGCTTCCTGCCTTCTGTATCCTTTTATTGTTAAAATAGGAATAAAAATAGTCTCAGTGTGGTAGAACATTCTAAGGATTCAATGTGATATAAAATATCTAGCTCGGCACTATCCCTTAATGCATAGCCTATGTTCCCACAAGAAGAAGTAGCTGCGGGTCAGGGGCACTTGTGTGAGTCCAGAACTTCAAAGTGCACATGACACTTTCATATCCAATAACCTTTCACCACGGTCTGTGAGATTCAAGCCAGCGAGAGCTCACTACCATTCCAGTTAGAGCTGCTTTTGCTGTCCTTTTGCTGCCTATATTTCAATGACTATGCCCTCTTAGAATTCCTTAAGTATTTTTCAGAGCCTTTACTACTGCTATGTCCTCAGCCTGGAGTAGTCTTCACCTAACTCTCCATATGGCTCACTCCCTCACATCATTCAGGTCTCCCTTCAAACTTTCCTCCTCAGAAAGGCATTCCCTGATCCTCTTAACTAAGAAGACATCCACTGACTTCTAACCCCATCCCATATTTAATCTTTTTTTAAGTACATATTACTCTTTGAAATTATATTGAATATCTGTCACTTTATCATCATCTTCACTCTCAACTAGAATAAAAACTCCATGAGAAGAGCTAACTGGCATTGTATGAGGATTCACATCCTTTTAGAATGTGTCTGCTACATAGTAGGTACTCAGTAAGTGGGTGCTGAATGACTTAACTCATGGTTCATCATGAAATTCCAGAGCCTGACAAGGATAGCATTCTAATTCTATTTTACACATGAGGAAACTCAGGCCCTGGTAGGTGAAGAAACATCTCCAAAGCTTGCAGGTAACAGAGCTAAGACTGGAAAACTGAGCTACCAGGCTCAGATCCAAAGTTCTTTCTCCTTAATAGTTACAGTTTAGATCAAGACTGTCCCACAACAACCTCGTGTGCTAATAGATAGGATTTCTGAAAGAGGACTGAATCATGAGGGTGATACAGCCGACATGCTGTTAGAAGGTCCGAGGAGGTGGGTCACTGTGAGTGTGAACTGAAAGGGTAAGTCTCTTTACCTAGTTCCCCTCTTCATTGCCTGTTTCCTGGCCACGGTGATATGAGCAGCTTTCCTCCTCCCAGATGTTTCCACCACGCCATTCCCGTCTTGAAGCCAGTTGACCATTGATTGAAATGAAAACTTGAGCCAAAATAACTCTCTCCTCCTTTAAGTTGTAGGTGTCTGGTAATGTGTATCAGTGATGAGGAAAATGACTAAGACATCCATCAGCTGTATTTTTTACTATTCTTCCCTTTTACCTCCAAATCTACATGGACAAATAGATGTTATTTGGAATTCTATGTCTTAGAAGAAGCCATTGGAGATGGAGGTATGAGAAACAATTTCTCCAAGTGTCCGCCACCCAGGCAGGCATTACTAGAGTCCTGTGAATAAACAAGAGCCCTGGTCCTTTGCTGGGAGTAGGCAGTCCAGGATCTGTGTGCCAGACAACCCACTAGCTGCCAAAAGGAGGAAGGGACAGGCATCAAATTTGGAGTATGTGGGAAGAGGACAGGGAGAGGATTGCTCTATTGCTCTAGCCATCCCCAAGGCTCCAGAGAGCCAGGCAGCAGAAGTCTAATTATCCTTTCAGAGTAATTTCCGCTCTATAAAGAGGTGATGACTTACCTCATTGCCCTGAGCTTTCCATTTGCCTACCAGTGATGGCCAAGTCCTGCAGGGGAGGGAGCAACTCACTGACTTCTCAGTTCTCTAGAGAGAAAAGGAAGTCGGGCTTGGACTTGGGCTGTGTTTTGACTTATTTTTTACTTTGTGACTCACCTGTCCTCTGTGGACCTCGATTCTCTCATCTATTTAAAGAATTCATGGGCCTAGAGGAATTCTGGAGATTTGTTTGAGGGTACTTGGTATAGCAAAAGGCATGCACCACAGTATGTGTCAAGTATCAAGCTCCTTGCTGTGGGTCAGCCACTGTGCTTGATGTTCTACATATAGGATCTTCTAATCCTCACAGTACCCACAGTTTCGTGAGGTTCAGGTTATGATACTCATTTTGCAACTGAAGAAACAGAGATGAAACATCAATGAAAATCTTCAAACACATATAGTGAGTGCCCATTTTGAGATTAGAACTCAGAAATACTCATGTTCTTAATAATTTGTCCCCTTCAAGTGCATGGGGAGAATATTGTGCCCTGACAGCCTCAGAATCAGAGCTGGGGCTTTTAGAGACCATTGAAATGATTCTCCTATTTTCTGGATTCAAAAAATAATAAGAACAGAAAGAAAAGTGATTTAACTGAGGCCAGGCAGCAGGATAAAAACAGTGTCTGATTAGAACCAAATCAGACTAGTCTCCTGAACAAGAAAAAGGGTTAATGTGCAAACAATCTACAATACATCATTGCTATCCAGTCAAGAAGAGGGCAGGCCACCTGTTTGTCTGCAGGGCATAGGTTGCTAGGAAAAGTAACCTTCCTAACTTCCTTCTGGACCACAATATTCCTGTAGTGTAGCACTTAGTGTCAGCACCTACTGTGTATTCAAAATACACAGATAAATGAATGAGTGAATTTCCAGACCAGACTCACTCCTCTTGCTATTCATGGTACCTTCCCCCAGTGGCACTTTTGCTCACACTTGCTTGCTTGTCTGATAGGTTCTTTCTGTCCTCCAAACTCAATCCTTAGGTCCCAGCTTAAGACTCATGCTTATTCTTACTACCTTTCCTTTCTTATATTCTGGTATATGGAGGCATTATTAACTTATAAACTTGAACATGTTTCACAACTTTTAAAAACATCAGTTTCCTCATGTATATAGCAGGGAGAGATAGTAACAAAGTTTCCAGCATTGCTGTGAAGATCAATGATGTCAGATGCATTTCTTGAGGCACATATTTCACATTTACCACATGATGCTGGTGCCATGCTCAACCTGTTGATCATTTCACCCAGTTATACTGCTGTAGAAATTTCAGGATGCTCCACTCACACTTCTAGAGCTTTAATTCCCACTGAATGTGCTCTTTAAACATGACCAGTCAACAGCTTGTGAGGGGGTGTTGGTGAACGTGTACATACTAGAGAACCATCATTTGGGAAACCCTGGTTTAGAAAGGGATTACCAGCACCCTGGCCCAAATGCATGATACTTTACACTTTACAAAGTACATTTTTTTTCTTTCTGCATTTTGATCCTCATTTAACAATACTTCTGAGCAGTTGATGATACAGGTGAGAAAAGTTGAGGATCGGCAATGGGACTTGACTTGACATAGCCAAAGTGGAAGATGTGGAATTACATGAAGGATATGTGGTCCAGACCGAGCTCTAACTCCCTGTCAAATGAGCTTTCTGCAGCACCTGCATACACGTAATAAGAAGATGGTTACAGAGCCAAGAAAGAAGTGCTTCCATTAAAGAAATGCTGGGGAAAAGGCAAAAGTCAGGACTCTCAAAGACAGAGGTAATCTTGAGGGTTGCTCCCTACACACATGCCTCATTCCAAACATAGGAAGAGAATCTATTTCTGCCTTTGAACATATGTTGATATAATGCTACTAGAATAGGAAAGGAACCAGCACATACCTCATGGCAGAAACAAGGCCATTAACTAGAACCAGAGTTGGATGCCTGATATACCATACTTGGACACACCCTACCTTTGGATTTTTGGTAAAACAGTGTGAGTGTTCTTGTTTAAATCAGTTTGAGTTGAGATTATTGCTACTAGATCCACAGGCTACCTGACTCCTCCTGCGGCTCATACATGCAGAATGTGCCCCAGGGAAGTTTTCACTTAGGATATTACAGAGTACAAAGCAGGAAATCAGAAGTTATTAGTCATATAAATAAAAAAGATAAAATGTCTAATAAGATTTTTTGACATTTTTGATAATTTATCCCAATGGTTCTCAAACTTGACTAAGGGTTAGAATCACTTGGGTCAGTCTTGCTGAAGAGAAGATTGTGGGATCAACTTTTGGAATTACTGATCCAACAATTCTGTCCGGGCTTGAAGAGTTTAAATTTCAAACAAGGTCTTAGGTAATGTTGCTGCTGATCTGGGTACACATTTTGAGAAGAAAAGATTCAGAATATTACATAACTCCCCCCACACCAATTTGTATATAAATATAATTTATCATTTTTATTTTTTATATCTGATCCTTTTCTATATTCACTTACTTTAAATTTTTTTATTCCTATTTTAATTTTAATTTTTATTGGTATATGTTTGTATTAAAAGATAGTAATTATTGTCATTATTAGTGTGTCATTGTCACCAAACAGATTTTAAAAATTCTTTCTATATCCATCATCTCATTTAATGTTCATATAAGAGTAATCATTATTACGTGTAGAAAGAAGAGGAGGCCTAAGAGACTCAGAAAAGAAGTAAAATTGAAAGTTGACATCCATTGTACACATTTGGAAACTGCATCTGAATGACTTGTCCCTGTTTTACAGCAAGTAAACTCCTTGGCTAGTATGGACCAACGTATATCTGCCACTAAATTCTATAATTTCTCTTGCTTTTCAGTGAATTATTATAGGTATAAGTATGGATAAGAAATGTAACATTTAGAACATCTAGGGCTATCTCACCTTCCAGAAACATCTTGCTCCAGAAATATTGCATATACATTAAAGACTTGTTTTTTTGGTTTGTTTTTGGTACCGGGGATCGAACTTGGGTCCTTGTGCTTGCAAGGCAGGCAGCGGAACCACTGAGCTAAATCCCCGGCAATTGCATATACATTAATAACCCATGAAGCATCTTCATTCACAGAAAAAGCAAAGACTCCACAAGTAAAGCAAAACAAACAAACAAGCAAAAAGGTGTAAGGATAGCTATCATAAAGATGTAGCAGACTGTTTCATGATCTTACCTAAGCGCTATTACCATTGATGATACAGTTCTAATAAACTTGACTTTCCGATTACTGAGTCCATCAAATAATTCAGAGATGATTTTAATGGCAGTTGTAAGACATATTAAACGGTAGTGTAGTAGCAAAGGAAGACATAAGACAATCAAAAGTAGATAAAGAAACTCAAATTTGTGCTTGCAAAAATTTTAAACACTCTGACCTGGAGATTTTGATCAAAAGGAAAGAGCAATAACAATGAAAATAAGCCTGCCTACCTCTCTCAGCAGTCCAAATGCATTTGGTCAGTAATATAGTTGACTCAGCTTCCTGGGATGGCATGGTGTAGAAAAGGAAGCATGGTGATCCTCGGTAGACAATTGAATCTCTCTGACTTTTCACTTCCTCTACTTTACAATGGAAATTCTCAACACCTTCCTTGCAGAATTGTGGGAACTGGCAATATGATATAATAGGCCCTAACAGTCTCTGGTCGTAAGTAGACTCCGCATAATAGGGAGTTCTTGTGATTTTGACAACAATTAGTTTACATGAGGTGAGAAGGCTCACATGAGATGGTTACCAGGTTGGCTTAGGTAGACATGAGCGCTTATGTTTTAAGCATACTTTTGAATCAGATATTATTTTCTAAAGTTAAAACTTGTTAAACCAAGTAGTTCATGGGTCTGACTTCACAAATTATTACTTTACTGTTTCAAAAGCCTTCTGTAACTAGAACCACCCCTGTACAAGGCAGACAAAGAATCACAACTGAATCCCAGGAGGAAAACATTCCCTCTGGGGCTACAGATGCACAGAACACATGTCATGGCCAGTGCCATTTGGATTATTAACAAGGAGAGAAAAGCCCACATGTTAAGAAAAATCACATAGTAGCAAAGCTTGGATGCATAGATTTGGACTAAGATCTGTCTTCCTTTAAAAGCCTATTATGGGGATGTTCTTTCCCCATTTCATTGACAGCATATTTTTTTGTGTGTTTGATTTTTTTTATTAAGTTTATCGGTACATTTTAGGTATACATGATGATCACATTCGTCATAGAGAATTTGTTCCTATACATGATATAACTTGGTTCTTTTTTTTTCCCATTCCCCTTTCCTTCCTTCAACCCCTCCATCCCTCCTTTTTAATATGGGTTGGACTTCCTGGAGAAAGGAAAAGTGATTCATAGTGGAAGAAATATTAGGGGCTTCTGTCTCTGAGTAGCTTCAACATGTGTCTGAGTACCTCACCAGAATAGAAAAATTTTCTTTTTCTATTTTGTTGTAGACTTACCTAGTCGGTGCTATGTGAAATGTAACTAGATTCACTGGAAGGCAAGAAAGTTGCTGTAACACAGTACTTCACTAGTTGAGCCATAGATCATAACCAGCATGGATGAAAATGTTTCCATGGGAAAATGTGGTCAGAGTTCCCTTCTGTGTTGTGGTGCCAGAAACACCTTTCCTTTGGAGGCTTTCGCTGATTTCTGGGAGGCAGCACGGTATAATGGAAAGAGCTCCATATTTACAGCAAGACATGAGTTTCTGTCCAGTTTTCCTGCTTTATGAGTTAAGTGACCCTTAAACTCTCTGAGTCTCAGTTTCCTTATCTGGCTTGTGTGAAATAGGATTGAAAATTCCTATTCTCTTGAGATTTTGTGACATGAAAGGAAAAATAATGTTGCAGAAGCAGTCTGAAAAATTTAAGGTTTCTTGTATAATTTTGAAGAGTTCTTAGTGATTCTCTGATTTGCCAGAGGTAAGCTCCTCTATACAATATCTATAAGGAAAGTGTCATTCACGTCTCACTGTTATATAGCTAAAGTTCTCATTTTTGCCTGTAGATAAGTATCTGTTTTTCTCTGTAAGCTGATGAGGATCTCTGATCTAAGAGCTTCAGCTTCCAAAACACATAAGCTCCAAGAAAAGAATGAAAATGGAAGAATGATTGAAAAATATGCATACAATATGCAGTGTAGATCATGTTCTTTCTTGGACCATATGCCCCCCATCCAGTCTGGGAGCTTTTGTACCATAGTGGGTTCTACTCTCTGTGACCAGTTTAGTAAGCTAGTAAATCAAGCATCACGTCTAAAAGCTATTCACTTTTCTAACACTGCTACTTGTATTTGAGTGATGGTGGTAAACCAGAGCAATAGCCATAGGATAAATATTAAAGAAAGCTTCCTTCATTCCACAGTAGTGGCAGAAGGATGTACTAAGAATTCACAATGTGCCTCACCATTACTTTGTCTTCTCACTGGAACCTAAATAAAGCTCCTACCATAAGGAGCCTACTGAAAGGTCTTCAGTGATTTTCTATGGGTCTCAGAAAAGGATTGAAGTGTTTTAGAGTTGCATTTGATAAAGTAGTCCTACCAACATTCCATACCCACTGTCCAAACCATCCCCCCTAGAGATTCAATCCCAAAGTTCAGAGTTTCATATTTCTATGCTTTTTCCTATGTGGTTGCCTCAACTTAGTGAGTCATTTTACATCTTCCCCTTGCCTGTTCCCAGCATAGTCACTATTATTCACATTCTACTCATTGCAAGGCCTACCTCAAGAGCCATCTTTCTTATGAAGACCCTCTTGATCCAAACACCTCTCCAGAGTACTTGCCATTCATTTTTGTGTAATTTAAAGGTGATTCTTATTATTTGGTGTTGATTTCATTCACAATAAGACATTAGAGGGTACAGCTTCTCACACATGCACTCAACACCACCTACACATATGTGTGCTAAATCATGGAATCTCTAAAAGCCCATAACTCTTATTCCACAGGGTTGGTGTGAATGGGAAATGTGATGAGATAAATTAAATTTTAATTTCAGAAATATAATCAATTGGTCATTGTGATCTTTAGTATGACTCCCTAGTATGCTTAAAAATGTGTTTTGTTTTTTTTTTTGGTGAGCTCAGTCAGATATGTACATCTTAGATGCTCAAATCCAATTGTCATCTAAAGCAAGTAATTGTCTCATGATACAAAGATTGATGGGATAGAAAAGAGAACCCAGAAATACATCCACATGCTTAAGGTCAATTAATTTTTTATAAAATTGTCAAGAATAGACAGTGGAGTGTTGAGTAAACTGGATATGCTCATTCAAAAGATTGAAAGTAGACCCATATATCATTCTATATACAAAAGAATGTACATCATTCTATATACAAAAAGTAGACCCATATATCATTCTATATCAAAGTTGATGAAAGACATAAATGTAATATCCCAAACCATAAAACTAAGAGAAGAAAACATAGCAGGAAATGTTCCATAGCACTGGTATAGACTTTCTAGGTAAAAATGTGGGCAAAAATAGACAAAATTAAGTTGCACTAAACTATTACAAGCGTTTACATACCCAAGGGAAATAACACAGCAAAGAGACAATCTATAGAATGCAAGATTTTATAAGCAAAACTATGCATCGAATAAAGGCTCAGTATCCAATATATATAGAAAACTCAAACAACTCAATAGAAAGAAAACGACTCAATTAAAAATGGACAAAGAATCTAAATAAGCATTTCCCAAAAGAAGACAATAAGATGGTCAACAAGTCCAAGAAAAAATGTTCAAAATCACTAGTCATCAAGGGAATGAATATTACAACTACAGTAAGTTTTCACTTCACATAGTTAGAATGACTATTATCAAAAGGAAAAAAGATAGCAAGTGTTGGAGAGGATGTTGTTAGGAATACATTTTTAGTGGTGCTATGTTTTAGATTTAAACTGTCTGCCAAAAGTCTTATGTATTCAGAGGTAGGGCTTTTGGAAACTGAATGGATCATGGGAGTCTTATACTCATTAGTGAATTAATTCATAATAAATTCATACCTGAATGTGATGTTGAAGGGGGGGTGATCAGAACAGGCAGTTCATTGGAGGCATGACCTTAAGGGTATATTCTGTCCCCAGCTCCTCTCCTGTCTCTTTATTTCCTTTACTTACCATGAGGTAAACACCTTTCCTCCACCAGGTCCTTCTACTATGCCATTTCTGTCCGGACCCAACCAATCATGGAGTAAAAGCATAGAAATTATGACCCAAAATAAATCTCTCCTCCTTTAAATTGAGAGTTTTGGATATTTGATCCCACTGACAAGGAAGTGACTAATACAGAAATTTGATACTGGGACAGGGGCCATTGCTATGTCTGTACCTCAATATGTGGTTTAGAAGATTTTGGAGCTGGTTTGTGGGAAGAGATTGGAAAGATGTGGAGATGCCAGCTAGAGAATTCTTAGAATACTGTAAGCTGATCTTGACTGATGGTTCTGCTTGGAATTCAGAAAACCAGAATGCTGACAGGAGTGTGGGCAATAAAGGCTGGAATCAAAAGTTTCAGTTCAAAATTAGGAAAATACTGGAAACCGGACTAGAGATCAGGTATGTTTCATTATAGCAAAGAATTTGCCTATATTTTTCCCATGTCCTTAGACTTTGTGTGAGACTGAATTTAAAGGTGGTAGGCTAATGAATCTGTTACAGGACATGTCAAGTTACCCAATGTGGGTAACTGTGAAAAGTTTGGAGCTCCATCAGAAAGGATGTACCTGCAAATCTGGGGCTATGTAGAGCACGGCTGCTGAAAAACTTAGCATTAAACCTGAGCTAAGTACTATGTATCAGGCCAATAGGAAAGATGCCTTAAGGGTATCTCAGGAAATAGCCAGCCTCCATCCATTACAAGTTCAAGGGTGAAAAGGATAAACTACTTTAAAAGACTTTCTTTGAAAAGAGGACCCCAGGAAACACTGCTCTTTCAGGAACACTCTGAATTTAGCCATCTAGGTACTCAGAGCCCACTGCAGCCATTATTCAAGAGAACCAGGCTATTATTTGAGCCGATGGCAAACCATGGCATCATCTGCAGTGCTGGTTACAGGCATGTAGAATGCAAGAGTTACAGAGTCATAGACACTTCCACCCAGGTTTCAGAAGAAGACTTGATAAGCCAGGCAAAAATGTGAAACATGGTCAGAGTCTCTGCCAGGAGTCCCAGAGAAGTTGACGCTTGAAGCTGTGGGAGAGAAAATGAAGGTGTAGTGGAGACCCTGTGAGATTGGAGATTCTCAGAATGTGAAATGTCTGCTAAAGAAAATGACAGACAGTGAGTGGAGTCAGCCCAAGAGAAAGGCCATATAGGCTACAACCAGCAAAACTATAGGGGCAAGGCTGCCCAATCCTCTTGGAGCTCACATCTCACCATAACCTACCCCAGGTGCTGGGCATGAAGCTACAGTATGTTTTTCTTTTGTTTATTGTTTTTGTATTTTGCTAAAGGTCTTAATTTTTGGCTGCTGGATTTCAGTCTTGTTTTGGTTCAATTCTTTCATATTCCCCTATTCCTCCCTTTTGGAAAGGGGATGCTTACTCTGTATCACTGTATATTGGAAGTACTTCACTTTCTTTTTAATTTTCATAGAAGCTCATATTGAAGAGTTTATCTTTAGTCTCAGAGTAGACTTTGCACTTGGACATTTCACAATGCAGGAACTGTTAAGACTTTGGCAACCCTTAGAAATGGACTACATGCACGTTGCAAAATGAGATGGATATGAGCCTTTGGAGGAGAGGGACACAATTTAATGGTTTAAATATAAATGTCTCTCATAAGTCCTGTTTTTTTCAGAGATGCAGCTTTTGGAAGATGATTGGATCACAGGGCTTTATACTCATGAATGAATTAATCCACTACTGGATTCATAGCGGAATGTGATGTTAGGAGATAGGGCCTGCTGAAAATACAGTCACTGGGGGCATGACTTATATTCTTTTTTTTTGTTTTTTTAAATTTTATTTTATTGGTACATTTTAGGTATACAATATAATGACATTCATCATTGGAAATTTGCACCTTTACATAATCTCTCTTGGTTCTTATTTTTCCCCCTTTCCTTTCCCTCCTTATTTACAAAGACTTTGTTTCCATTTTTTCATTTTCTCATATTTAATTCCATTAATGGATATATTCTTGTTTCCAGCTCCTCTGCTCTCTCTGCTTCCTGGCTACCAAGAATGAGAAATTTTCCTCTACCTGGCCCATTTCTTCACAATGCCATTTTGTGCCTGGAGCCAACCAATCATGGACTGAAGCACTGAAAACATGATGCAAAACAAATCTCTTCTCCTTAAAGGTGAAGGGTCAGTATTTCACTCCAGCAACAGAAAATTAACTAATGATAATATAAATAATATAAATATAAAATTAACTAACGATAATAAAAATTAGTATAGCTATTACAGAAAAAAGTATGGAAGTTCCTCAGAAATTTAAAAATAGAACTACTACATGATCCAGCAATCGCACCACTGGGTACAAATCCAAAGGACATGAAATCTATATGTGAAAGAGATAAGTACACTTCCATGTTCATTGCATCTTTATTTACAATAAGGATATATAATAAACCTAAGTGCCCATCAACTGATGAATGGATAAAGAAAATTTGGTGTACATATACACAATGGAATACTTACAAAGTTTTAGAAAGATGGAAATCCTGTCATTTGTAATAACATGAATGAACTTGGAGGATATTATGTTAAGTAAAATAAGCCAGACACAGAAAGACAAATACCACATGATCTCAGTTATATGTAGAATCTAAAAAAGTCACATTCATAGAAAGAAACTAAAATAGTAGCTAGCAGAGTCTGGGGGTTGGAAAGGTCTAAGAAGATGTTGGTCAAAATACATGACATTTCAGCCAGACAGGAGGAATAAGTGTGAGAGAGTTATTGTATATCATGGTGTTTATTGCTCATAAAAATATATCATAGACTTGAAAATTGCTAAGACCAGATTTTAAGTATTCCTCGACAGACACACACACACACACACACACACACACACACACACACAATTTGAAGTATCAGTATGCTATACAGTTTTATTTAGTCTTTCCAGAATATATGTTAATATTAAAATATCATGGTGTACAATATATATAATTTTTACTTGTCAGTTAAAATAAGTAAAACATAAAACACCTGATGACTGACTGAATGAATGAAAAATCAAACAACAATTGAGAAACAGGACTTTAAAAAAATTATTTAATTAAAAAATTTAAAAAATTTTATTTTAAGACTCTTTTCAATATAAGGGTACTAAACTAAACTAAGATTCTCCTGATATGTCTTTATTTTTATTTATTTATTTATTTTGAGACAGGGTCTCGCTATGTAGTTCAGGGTGGCCTTGAACTCACTGTGTAGCCCAGGCTGGCCTTGAACTCGTGGAGATCCTCCTGCCTCAGTCCCCCAGATTACTGGGATTACTGGTGTGCACCACCATGCCTGGCTTCATTCTTCTTTTGATGACACCTAATTTTTCCCCTCATATCACTTATCACAGTATGAACTGCCTGTGAATGTCTGCTGAGTTAATATCAGTCAGCTCCACTTGACAAGTACTAAATGGTGGGGTCTGTTTGTCATATTTGTTAACTACCAGCACCTAGGACAGAGCATGACATTCACAAACACACATATATATATATTTACTAAATGAATAAAACACATGGACACTTTCATTTTATTCAAGCAAACATAAAATCCTGCTTAGATGAAAGGAGAAGTCAAAGTACAGACTAATTCGGTAACTGTAACTAATGTGAGGAAGGAATCTTTCTTGCCCCATCTCATTCTTTACTCTGGGTTAGGGCATGATCTACATTCTCATTGTCTCTTCCACTCCCCATGCCATGGAAACACTTACCATCAGTCCTGGATTTGTCTGTGTTGTTGTCTGGTAGGCTACAGACTGTCATTCCCAAAACATAATCACCTTTTGTTTGTGTTTATACTCTAAATGCAGAGCTGTGGGTACTGAAACAATGACAGAAATTGTAAAATTCTATTTGATAAGTGATCAAAATACCCTCTGCTTGATGGTGTTCATAGATATTTTTCCTTCATTTGTCCTTGCTGCTCACAAAAATTTCTCCACGTTTAGATAATGGTGGAACAAAGAATTGTGACTTGTTTTGCAATTTATACTAATAAATTTTCATATTCATTTGGCAGTTCTATCGTATTTCCGAAAATTGCAGATTTTCCCTCCACCTACAGACTCTCTAAGAGACAGAGTGGCATGTATAATGATGCATAATGTACACTGTGAGGCGGGGACATTGGGAACTGTAACCATATGGGAAACCCTTGGGAGGTGAATAATGGATCTTTAGTGCAAGCTGATTGACCTTGAGTTTCCAAAGCCAGAAAATCTGAGAGCTTCTTGGAGAAAAGTTTTAACATGGTCTTGGTTTTGGAGAGTGTACACTCTTAGAACTGTGAATATCAGAGAACTCCATTGACTACCACAAAATCAAAAGAACTGGGGAAGGGCCAGGGATTTAGCTCAGTGGTTCTGCCACCTGCTTTGCAAGCACAAGGTCCAGAGCTCGATCCCTGGTACAAAAAAAAAAAAAAGAAAAGAAAAGAAAAGAAAGAAGGACGGAAAGAACTGGGACAGAAGCCCAATAGGAATAGGAGACTTAACACTCAATCAAAAAACTCAAACTTCAAGAGGTAAGTATTGAGGGGTCTACAGTAATGATTTGAACCAGAGGGCCAGGTGGGATTGGAAGAGAGGAGACACTCTAGAGTGTTATTTTACATAGTGATCACCACAACCTCTCTAGGTTGCTGTGGTTTTACAGAAGATGGAAGTGGGGCTCAGAGAAGTTTAATACTTTGCCTAAGGTCACACTGCGGCTAAGTGTCCATGTCACATTTGAATCCAGATCCTCATGCCTCCAAATTCAGGGTTGAACCCACTATAAAACTATCTGTGGTATTTGATTTGTGTCTTCTCATACTTCTTTAGGTTTCTGGGGTATGCATCCTAAGTTTCTTTGCTCATTAGGGCTCAAAGTGAAAACTCTTCATGTTTCTCTAAGGAGAGGTAACTAAAGATACATTCCACTCTTTATTAATTAAAAAGTGCATATTCTTTTGCCTCTGATTATACCTGAAATTGAGATGTATCCAAAAAATGATGATGTGCAATGTCCATGATCCAGGCAGCTAGTGTCACTCTGTGCTCGAGTGAACTTGGCTTTTGCTTCTGGTGGTCTGATTGGGTAAGTACTGAAGGCATTGTAAATGTCTTAACATGGAGTATGGTGATAGTTACACAATTCTGTGAATGTGCTAAAAGCTACTGAACACCTGAAAAAGGTGAATTCTACAGTGTGTACGTGATATCTAAGCAAAGCTGTTTTTGAAAAATGAGAAAAAAAGGCAGCCAACCCTCTGGCTGGCAGAGAGGACAATAGCATGTAAGAAAAACACAAAATATCATAACTCAAAAAGAGATTTAAAAAATGCAGATGCAGAAAGTGAAGTATTATGACTGTTTGAACATTTATTTTGCTTTTATATCAGAAGACTGATATAAAAATATAATCAGAATACATGAGCTCTTTCAATCAGTATAAATTTGAAAAAAGCAGTTGATAAGAAAGCATTGGCTTATAGTTCAGTTGTCGGCATTTTCTTTGCTTTCTTAATGGCATCTAAAATAAAGTGGCGCTTAAAATGAATGGCATCTCAATGTCATAAAATATAGTATAAGAGAGTTAATTAGATGAGGCTTACTTTTTTCAATGTCTAGCCGTAAAACACCAGGTATTCCTGAGCTTTCATATGTCTCTAGTGGATTTATTTCTAAGGATACTGACTCTGAGAAGTCTTAGTTCTAATTTAAATTTTATTCATGTCTGGTGGGAAATTCACCATTCATTAGAACCTGCATCAGATCACAGGCTTGAAAAATAAGGAAAAGATCACAGCTGTCTGAATTTCTCTTCCACTGAAAGAAACATGCTAGAGAAGAGAAGAATGAAGTTTTCTCTCTATTAACTGTGGGTTTTCATTTCTTAATCCCTTTTGGATCTCAGACCCCCAGAGACATAAGGATGAATGGAATAATACATTAAGAAGGAAAGCCCTGGGCCAGTAGTCCAAATGTGTGTACCATGGCAGCCAGTTACTTGTGCATTAGCTTTGGGCCCTCATGAGTCATTTGTGACCAGGGACCATTTTACGGGCAGGTGCTTCTGGATGATCTGTGTGTAGGGCCCCAGCCAGACCATGTACAGTCAGGGAGCAGGCAGAGACAGGACTTCCAGAAAAAGAAACACAGTGGAAGAAGAAAGTGGCTGCTTATAAGTTCCATCAGAGAAGTGAATGCTTAAAGTAATTTGAAAATTCCTTTTAGTTGCTAGTTTTCATAAAACATGGTTTTAGTCTAAAATACAAAGACCTAGATTTATTTCATCAGTTTTGAAAATAAGCGAGAAATTGGAAATGCCCAACTGTCCATTGCTGGAAAAATGATTGATAACATCTGAGGTAGCCATTTGATAAAACAGTATCTATGTACACTAAAACATTTACAAAAGACATCTGGTACTATGAGGAAAAGACTGAATTCAATATTTAATGAGCAAAGTAGAAAAACTGTATATATAATGTCACACACAGGTGCACGCACACACACACACACACACATATATATGTTCTCTACTATATGAGCAATTGGCATTGACTGTGAAGGAAATATTCTAAAATTATGATCATCTTAGGCTTGCATAATTCATATTTCTTCATTCTCATTCTATGACAAATGCACACTATTATTTTCTATCATATAAATTAACTTTATATCATTTAAACACTTTCTTATAATAAAAGATAGAATACATTTATTATAGAAAATTTAGGAAAAATGTAAATGCCATACTTAACATTAAATAAAACTGGAAGTAGGAGAACATTTTGGAATGTACTGATGAAGCCATTTTTGTTTGAATACAAACAACATAGACAACATACAGACATATACACACACCCATACCAGGAAGGAGGATCTTAATTCTATGAGCCCCTGTGAAGTCTACCTAGATTAAAATTCTCCTTTCTGAGAACTGGTTACCACATCCATAGCACTTGTCTCTTTTAGTCATGTTTTTCCTAGGTAACTCTATTCATTAATCATAGTTGATTGGTCAGATGTTGAAAACTCAACCCAAGATAGCCCAATCACATTTTTGCCCCCAGAAATTAGAGCTGGTAGTATTGAAGTACTGGGAAGATAGGCAGCTGGATTGAAATACCGCATTCAGGAAGTAACTACACCAGAGACGATAGAAATAGATAGAGAAAGAAGGCAAGAGGTGATGGATGGGAATCTGGAAGATCAAGAGAATAGTACATGTAGTTCCTAATAATTCCCTACTTCCTGTGGCTTCTTAATTTATGAGGCTTTTCCTTTTGCTCTCAAGAAAAGACAATTACTCCCTAAAATGAGAAGTGCTTTAATTAAGACATCCCATATTGTATTTTATAACCAGTTTTCTTCAATAGCAATATTAAATGGTTTTATTTGCAAATACTGTCAAATACTGTCATGAACACCCCAACATGTAAACTTTTTATGAAGAATTTTTCTTAAAATATATCCTTTGATGCATATTGCTAATTTGGCTTCAAAAAAGCTTTAAAAATTTACAGTAGTGCTGGTTGTGGTGGCATATGGTGGTAATCCCAGCACTCAGGAGGCTGAAGCAGGAGGACTGCCATGAGTTCAAGGCCAGCCTAGGCTACATAATGAGTTCAAGACCAGCCTGAACTACATAGCAAGACCCTGGTTCAAAAGAAAAGTTACATTAGTACCAATAAACTATCATAGGATTTTTATAAACATTGCTACATATTTTATAAAGTAAAAATGTAACAAAATGTTTGTTAATGATTTACAAAATCCTCCAAAATCCACCATCTATAAAAAGCCTAATAAATCCTATCACTTCAACTGCTTACACTGTTTTAAAATCAGGTGAGTTTGTGCTAATATGTTTAATACTTTTGGTCAAAGAACATTGCAAACGTGTTTAATGTTAATTTTAAAAGCACTCAAAACATTAGTAAGAGCAATTAAGCAAGAAAAATAAATAAAAGGAATATGTATAAGAAGAGACATGACATAATCCTCTGCAAAGAAGACCCAAAAAATTCCACCAAAAGACTCTTAATTTCCACCAAAGACTCCTAGAATTAATAATCAAATAAAGCAATGTAGCAGGATACAAAATCAACACCAGAAATCAATAGCATTCTTGTATATCAATAGTAATGAACTTGGCTAGGGATTTAGCTCAGTGGTTCTGCCACCTGCCTTGCAAGCGTAAGGATCCAAGTTTGATCCCTGGTACCAAAAAAATAAAAAATTGTAATGAATTTATTGAGAAAGAAATTAGGAAAAAAAATATCACTCACAATAGTACCAAGAAAAATTAAATACTCAGAAATTAACCCAACCAAGGAAGTGAAAGACCTGTATAGTGAAAAATTACACTATTCTGAAAAAAAGGGACATTGACAAGGACATCAGAAAATAGAAAGATATCCCCTGCTCCTGGAAAGGCAGAATCAATGTTGTCAAAAGATCGTACTTTTAAAACTGATATGCAGATTTAATGCAACCCCAAACAAAATACCAACAGCATTCTTCACAGAACTAAAGAAAACAATCCGAAAACTTATATAGAAAAAGAAAAGACTCAGAATACCAAGAGCAATCCTGAGTAACAAGAGTAAAGCAAGAGGCATCACAACCTTGGATTTGGAGTTATATTATAAAGCTACAGTGATAGAACAATATGGTACTGCCACAAAAAGAGACACGTGGAACCATGGAACAGAACAAAGGATGCAAAAACAACCGCAAGCACATTCAAATACTTCATCTTTGACAAGTGCCCCCAAAATCATACACTGGAGGAAAAAGAGCCTCTTTAATGACTGGTGCTAGGAACTGGCTATCCACATGCAGAAGATCAAATCTAGACACATATCTTTCACTGTGTAATAAAGAAAAATCAAAATAGATCAAAGATCTTAGTATTAAAATAAAAATACCTAATCTGCAGGAAGATAAAGTAGGTAAAACTCTTGAAGTCATAGACATAGGCAAGGACTTTCTGAACAGAACCTTGGTTCCACAACAAATAGTACCAAGAATCAACAAATAGAATTATGTCAAATTAAAAAGCTTTTGCACAGCAAAGGAAACCACCAAAAGAGTGAAGAGACAACCTACAGAATGGGAAAAAAAATTGCCAGTTGTTTCTCAGACAGAGGAATATTATCTAGAATATGTAAAGAACTCAAAAATTAGACTGGCCCCCATGATAAATGACCCAATCAAACAATGGGCAAGTGAAATGAATAGATACTTCTCAGAAGAAAGTACAAATGGTCAATAAATACATGAAGAAATGTTCAACATCTATGGCCATTAGAGAAACGTAAAATTCAAACTACACTGAAATTCCACCTTTTCCTAAAAAGAATGATCACTATCAAGAAATCAAATAATAACAGATGCTGGCGAGGCTGTGAAGGAAAATGAACCCTTCTATATTGTTGGTGAGAATGTAAAGTGGTACAACCACTATGGAAATCAATAGGAGATTCCTCAAATAACTAAAACTTGAAATTCTATTTGAGTCAACTATTCCTCCTCTTATGGATATCTTCTTGAAATACTTATAGACATCATATTACAGTGATATACCACATATACTTGTATTTATAGCAGCACAATTAATAATACAGTGGACCCTCGAGTTACAACCTGCCTCGCATATGAACAACTTGGGTTACAACATGACTTTTAGTTTTAACTTATGAGCAAAGTCTTGAGTTAATGACCTGAAGGCCAGCTGCTTGTGCAGTTGTAAACAAAGACTCTTGATGCCAGAGAAGCATATGCAAGCATACATAAGCATCAGTTTGAGCCCAGATGCACATGTTTGTGGATGTGATTTCAGGCAGTGCTTTAAATAATTGCTATGATTACTGCTATCAAACTGGCCTCCCAAAAGCTAGAAAAGAAGCTACGGAAGAAAGGGAAGGGTAAGATAGCAATCATAATTGAAAAGAAGAAGGAAATTATGGAGAAATATGAGAGTGGTGTTCCTGTGACCCATCTCGCTAATATGTACAGCATGTTGAAATCCACCATCTCGACAATCTTACAGAGAAAAGATTTGGATAAGGAAGCTGGTGTTGCTAAAGGTGTCACTCAAATTTGTAAGTCATGATCAACAGTGTTAGACAAGGTAGAAAGGCTATTATGAGTGTGGATAAACAAAAGGCAGATGGTAGGTTATAGCTATCTTGAGTCTATAATTTGTGAAAAAGCTAGGACTATAAATGCAGATCTTATAAAGAGTAATCCATCAGGAAGTGATAATGGTGAAACATTCTGTGCCAGTAAGGGGTGGTTTCACAATTTTAAACTGAGAACTAAAGCAGGTCTTTGTGGGCTACAGACTCTCCCAAGAGGAGAAACGACACCAGAGAGCCAGATTCCTGATGTTCTTATGGAAGGGGACTCTCCTTCCAAACAGAAACCACTTCCATTTCATCCTCCCTTCCTGCAAGCCAAAAATGTCAACTTGAATGGTGAGTACAGAATGAAATTTTTGTTTCTGGTAAACTAGACATGTTTTATAACTTTTTGGTGAATACACTAGGAAAATTATTGATGTTTCTGGTAAATTACACACATTATACAACCCTTTTTTATTATGAGAAGGTTTTTTAGAGGTTCAGAATGCATTATGGTTATTTCCATTATTCTTGTGGGAAAAAGTTTTGACTTACAACCAATTTGAGGTACAACCAGCCCTCACAAAAGAATTGAATTTGTAAGTCAAGGGTCCATTGCAGCTGAACATTGAAAGCAGCCTATACGTTCATCAACAGATGAAGAGATAAAGAAAATGTGACACACAAGTTTAAATATTACATGGTTTCTCTTATATGAGAAACCCAAACTGCAAATAAAGAGCAAAAAAGACAGATAAGACGAAGTAGGGAGATAGATCTTTTGCAAATGGGAAAAGGATGAAAAAGGAATTGAGATATGTTATGCACATGTACCAACTCCTCACAAGGTATGTAATTATTATGTACTGAAAACATGTACTAATAAAAAAATAACTTAGAAAAATCTAAACAAAGCCAGGTTATATGTTCTGGGGAAAACAGACAACATTTGGGAATTATTGAATTATTCATCAGTCTCCCTCATCAAAATGTTGCTTTAAGTCTATTTTTGGAATAATCTTGATGTTCATGTTTTGAATCATCCAGTCCAAAGAAGACTTACATAGTGTCTGTTTTGCACAGTGATATAACAGCTTTGAATCTATTTTAAAATGAATGTTAGCTCTACTAGACAGGAATCTTAAAAAAATTATCTGCAAGTTCTTTTGATGCACAGAAAAGTTTGAAAAGAAATGAAGGAGGTTTTTCATACTTAGAGATTTAGGGACTACAGCTAAAGGCAGTCTAATACACTGTTATTGATCATGACATCATTTTGAAACAAAGTGCAAAAAATCGCACAAAATTGGTTTACAAAAAAACCTAGAAGTTCCACAAGGTAGAATAACTCATTGCTATGCCATAGCCTATGTTGCTTAGTTAAACTAGTGATTCTTCTCAAATTATGTTCCCTAACAGTCTTTATTTTCCTTGTCCTCTCCACTCCCCTCTCTTGAAAATTCACTCTCATTCACAGATGGTCAAGATTATGGTGGAATTTTTTTCCCTCCCATGTGAATTTGGAGTTGATAGAAGCTTAGAATTTTTTTGGTCCTTCTGACAAAACCGTTGGCCCTAGAACTATCTATAACATCAGGATGATGCTTGTGAAGTTCTGTTTGGTGTCTTCTGCCAAGCCAGTGGACAAAACTGATTGGGACTTAGAGTTCCAGCCTTATCATTGCCCCTTGCAAAGCCAACATGAACTGAGGAAGATGATTAAAACCAGGAAATGGTCCTTTGTTAGAACATGACACGGTGTACTTCTGAGAATGGGGAATGAGTGAGCAATGTCCAAATTCCGTGCAGCAGCCCTTAGAAAGAAGCTGCCCAAAACACTGCATTTTTAGACTAAAGAGGTTACACTCAAAATTCTCAAAGGGCACTTTATGGCTGACTTCTAGTATACTATGATGAATCAATACTGAAATTTGCACTGATGCAGTCATACTGTAGAATATGCAATGTCTCAGGAGAAGTAAGATACCGAATGAAAAATGGAGTGTCCCTAGATGTTTGGGGGAGAAGACAAGAACAACTCAAAAACCCTCTATGTCTAATCAAGTGACTCACCTTGTGACAGGGTCCCACACCCCACCACACAAAAAAGATGATTAGCATCACAAATCTCTATTGAAATAGAACACATGTGTCTTAGACATGATAGTGGTTTTCCTAAAAGGGTCTTCTTTTCCTTCTCCTCATTGTTCTTCTTTCTCTCTTCTTCTTCATCTTCTCCTCCTTCTTCTATTTTTATAGGTGAGTTTCTGTGCTTACACATTTCATAAAAAGAAGAAAGAGTGAGTTGGTTCTTCTATTCCCAAAGACTTCATGTGCTTCTGACAGTTTTATCATATTTTGGAAGGTTACATACATTTGTTCATGACTTGTTTGCCTGATTGGTTCATAGAGATATCAGAAATTTATACTGGAACACAGAAAAGTCATGCAGACAATACAGTTTTGACACCAAAGGTCACACTCCGGATTAGGGGCTGAGGGCCAGGCCTCTAGACACCAGAGAAATTTTCCAGGAGTCAAATAAATGGGAAACATGGCACAGAAGATGAAACTGAGAGACATTTTTGTGGCTGTTAAGAACATAAAAATCCATGAAGCCTAAAAAGGCCTCAGAGGGATTCCCTCATCTTCACAGCTGCGGAGACATTCTGCCTCGCTTGTTTTGGAATCTGAGCCAGGAGACCCTTGGTGGTGAGAGTGTCAATGGACACCAGCTCCTGATGAAGCTACCTGCTCTCCTGTCTGCCTTGGAAAACATGGATGGAGCCTGCTCTTCCACAACCTCTGGGACAGTTCCTTTCAGCTTCCCAGAGATGTTTTTGGACTGCACCAGCAGCTCTGGGCTCAGAATTAGGCCAAGGGTCCGGATGTGCCATCTCACAACAAGAGATGCCAGACCTGGCATGGGGGAGGGGCACCTGCCTGAGGCCAGGGGCTATTCTCGAGAAAAAGAGTTTGAGAGAGCCTACAGATTTGGTGCCTAGCTAAGGCTGGGTGCCACTGGGTTTCAGTAATTACTCATGGTCTTGAAATGGTTGTGTAGGAGCCCTAAAGATTTATATAGAAAGTGTTGTTCCCAAAATTGGAGAATAAACTGTGGACTGAAGGCTTCACACCCACCCACCATTCTATACTCACTGCTTCATTTGGGAATATCCCAACTCTTCCTCATTACCTTAGTGCAGCCAGTTTTCAAAACAGTAAAATCCACCTTCATAAAAAACCAAATATATGCACCCTACATGAAGATACACGAGGAGAATCATCAGATTGTACCCAACCACCCTTCCTAGCATCAGCTACTTCACTGTGCAGTTTGTCATCTCTGAGGTCTAGCCACAGATCCCATAAACTCTTAAAGAAACTTATTTTTAAAACATGGTTTAAAGAGCTTTATAAATCAATCCAATCCTTAAAATCCAATTTTAAAACTTCTAATTTTTAGCATGAAAAAATATTTTAAGCAAATTCACATTTAGTCAGTGTCAGAGTGTATTCAGTAAACATTTTTCTGAATATAAGATGAAGGCCAAGCACTTTTTCTAGGCAGTTGAAATGAAATAGGTAAGACATAATTTTAGTGCCAAAATTGACCTTGTTGCTGAGTGGCCTTTGGGAAACCATTTGCACACCCATAAGTCTCTATTGTTTTATAACCTTATAAAGTAAAAAAATGTTAACCATGTGAGAGATGATGATTGTTATCATATGGAATCTCACTTTACACTAATATAACTCAAATTCCAGAATGAAATATTAAGAGTCAAAGTTCACACTCAACTTTAAGTGTCTTGACTTCTAGTCATACAGTGCTTCAGATTCTCCGATTACAAAGTTCTGGGGAAAACCAACGAGAACGTAATGATGACAGTAGCTGGGAATGGCAGGGATGGTGGTGATGCCTGAGTCTTCTGAACCAAAGGTGAAAATGGAAGATACTGGATCTTGGATGGTGGTGTCAAGGGCTCCAAAAGTAGGGCACTCAGAGCCTAGCAGAAATGATAGTGCAAAACGAAATATACCAGTTGGATTGGCAATGTGTTTCCACTGTAAATGGCATTCCTTTCTGCCTTCCAAATGCCTACAGTTTGCAAAACATTTATACTGCCAGGACCATATCTGATCCTCCCAGAAAAGATGTAGCCAGAGTAGAAAGGACATCGTCCCTGTTTCAGAAACATGAGCTGTCTTTTTCAAGCAGAGACAACAGACAAGAAGTGGAGCTTGGACAGCTCAGTAAGTCAGAGGACTCTAGTTGTATATCTTTTTTGTTCTAGGTGACTAATACACTGAGTTAGAGACAGAGATGGAACTGAATTCTGACCTAGGAGCATGAAGATGAAGTGATTTCTGAGAGAACTACCAAAGAGATGAAATTGGTATGTATTAAGCACATGTCATTGCACAACACAAACAATGTATTTCAGAACTTTATAGTAGAGTGGGGAAGATGGGCATGTAAATCTCTAAATAGCATCTAGCGCAGTAAGTCCTATACCAGATATGTACAGAAGCTTGTTTGTTACTGTAATCCGGTGATATATTAGTCTTCAACTCTCTCTGATGAGGAAACTGAGGCTTAGCCTAAGTAACCAGTTGCTAGGTTGTGCAATCAATACATGGAAGGAGAAGAAGTTGTGACTCATCACCAACCCCAAAGCCCTTGCTTTGTACTTCGCCTTCAGTTTCTGTGAGGATTTCTACAGGGACATCATCTCAAGGGGGTAGGGAATATTATTTTATTTATGTTTTATTTGTATGGTACTGTGATATTTATCTAGAAGCTTTCATGTGGGGGATGTGAAGTATTTTATAAACAGTTCTTATTTTTTTTCTCTCCCCTTCCACTGTTCCACCTGAGCCCTTGGGAACCAAAGAGGTTGCCAGGGATGGCCAAGGTCATACTTGTGTACAGTGTATATGGGATGGTTGTTCTCCATGTGTGGGGACAGCTGTGTTTGGTGATAACAAGGATCTCTTCCATTTGATCCTCCCATCCCATCCGTCATGTGAAATAGGCAAAACAAGCATCAGCTTATTGAGGAGAACACTGAGGCTTGCAGGGGTCAATTAACTTGTTTTAAGTCACATGGCTTGGCCTAAAAGAAGCGGATATTCCAACTCATCAGCTGATTCATGTGTAAACAGCATTGTGTAGTGGCTGAGGCTTAATTTGAGTTCTGTAGCTACTATGTAACCTACCTTCAGAGCTGTATACCCAGAGCAGTGGACTTCCATCTCGGTGATCCTGTTTCCTCATCTGTGAAGAGGGCAAATTAATCATTCCTACTCCAGGGGGCTATGAGGAATCCACATGAGGCTTTTATATAAAGTATAAAGAACTTATCACAGTACCTAAAATGTAGACAGTTCTCAATGAAGAGCAACTACTATGTAAAAGCTCAACTGTGGTCTCTTTCCACTATAACAAGTGTCTGGGAGGAAGGCCTGGAGATCAAATATACCTGAGAGGGTCGGCTTGGAGGCAGGTCCAGGTGCAGGCTTTACCTGAGCTGCCACCCAAGCTGAAGTTCTGTGCCCCGTTCTCTTCCCTTTAGGCATCTGCCTCTGTGTGGGGTGCATTCCCAGGCAGCCGTTGGCAGCAGCTGTGGGAGGCATACGCTCCTGACTCACCTCTACAAGCTCGGCCCACCTGTCTCCACTCTTTGCCTCTGGCAGCCCCACTTTGCCTCAGAGAAGAGCAGCAAACCTGCGTCCTCAGGTGCTCCTCTCGGAGCTCCCCAACTCCAGGATACAGCCAAAGAAAACCAAAGCACTCTGTTTGTTTTCTAAGCTGGAGCCAGAAACGATTCCCGTAAGGCAATGCCTGGCTTAATGGGGCTGTGTCTGGGCCTTGCCTGTAAGGCAGGCTCTCGCAGTTTGGAGGCTGCTCTCCTGCCTGGCTCCACCAGAGGCTGTGGCATTTGCTTAAGGTGATGAAAAATCAGGGCCAAGGGAACGGAGATGTCAGGAGGCTTGGTTCTGGTTCTGTATCTCCTGACTCACTGTGTGACTCTGGGCATGTCCTTTCCTAGCTCTGGACGTTAGTGCCTCAGTCTCTCCATGTTTAAAAGAAGCAGATGCTTCTAAGTTAATAATTCTTCACCTGGTTGCCAAGGAGAATGACCTGTAGCAGCTCTAAAAATCCAACTCCTGAGCCACATCCCCACAAATTCACATGAGGTTCGTCTGGTATGGGTATCTGGGCAACAGAACCTTTTAAAAGCTTTTTGTTAGGCTTCAAGGTCTAGATCCATAGCTCTAAATAAGTGCTGGGATCCCTGTGAGCTTTGTCATTCAATGAATCTGTGAAACAGATGAAGGATTAGAAGCAGAAGATGCTAGGGAAAAGCCTGATGGGTCTTTTTGTTTAAAACATCATCTAATCATATTGCTTCATTGGACACGTGGGAAAATTGAAGCATGGAGAAAATAAGGGAATCTAAAGCCACAAACTGAGTGTCTGGTGCCCTGATCTAACCCAGTTCTAACTTGGGTTTCTTCAACTTCCTAACTACAAAGAGCAAAAATATAGACACAAGAAGGATTTGATGAAGGAAGCAGATGAAGCTGAAAATAAAGAAATAAGGAAGAGCAGAAGAGGGGAATTAAAAAGAGAAAAGCAAAAGGAAAGGAAGGAAAAGAATAGGAATAAAGGAAGGGAAGGTGGCAAAACATAGAGGAGAAAAAAAGAAAAAGAAATTGAAGCCACAGCAGGGGCACGAGCAGCCCGGATCATTCTCAGTGAGTCAGGGCAGAGCTGAGCCACACTTGGCTGTACAGTCCGTTTTCAGCAAACACAACTCCAGCAAGAGCTCCCATCCCAGCTGGGGCCCCAAGCCTGGGGCTGGAGCCTGCGTGGGGGCGGTCTGACTCACAGCTGCTGCTTCCTCACCCTGCTTCCAGCTTCTTGCTCAATCCAGGCAACAGACAGAATGGATGCTCTTTTGCAAGGTGATCACTACAGAGAGTGCCCTGCAAGCTTTACACAAGGATTCTAGGTAGGGCTAGGACACAAGGCCAGGAGACCCCATTATCCTACCATGTGGAATAGCTGTGCAGCTCCTGAAGAAGCCTACCTTTTCCTGCCTCCAGGCCTTGGTCTGATGCCTACTTCTACTGGAGTCCCTTCCCCAAGACAGCTGGCCTATTAGGCCTCCCATATCTGGTAATATCTCCATTCTCATGGTTCTTCTGCATGCATTTTACACTATTTGTGATTTACTTCCCCCAGTGTAAACAGAAGTTTCCTACCTCCTCACCTTTACTTATGAGGTGTGCACTCTCTTGTCCAATTGAACCCACAGAGATCCTTCACCACACACACACACACACACACGCACACACACACACAGAGTGTTAAATGTTCCTGTTTTAATCCCTTTCCTTCCAAGCAGCCTTCTCAGATAATTAGTCAGAATCACTCCCTTCTTCTTGTACAATTCCACATCAAGCATCCAATCTGTAGGATTCTGTGCCTTTTATATTAGACCATGAGATTGAAAGTTTCTAAGTGACCAGATTTGTCCTCAGATAATGATCCTGATTGTTGTCTCGGACTTGGTTTCAGTCTAGGTTTTACCACCTTCCCTCCATCTGCTTTGAGGCATAGCATCCTTGTCTGCAGTATAAAGATGTCAGTTTTTATTTTTACCTCCTAGGGCTGTTGTGGGCATCAGCAGAGAAAATTTGTGAGGGGTGCTTATAGTGTAGTAATGGCTTTAAAAATATATGTCCTGCCCTGGCTCTGGGCTGGAGTGATCTTCAGAAATGTGACTTGTATTCCTCAGTTGAAGGTCAGTCATTTTTCTAAAAGCCATGTGGAGAAGGAGACAAACTTGGAGAAAGAGACAACAATGGCCATGCTTTGTAGCAGTGCAAGGATACTTATATCCTCTTTTATTAATGAAGAAGCAGAAAATGGTACATCTGATGCAACTTTTACACTCAAGATCTCATTCCTTTCTCATACTAGCCTGATGAGAGATAGACTGAAATTCCTGTCCTTAGCAAATGGAGAAAGACTCTACCTCACGTAGGGTAGATTAAAACCCAATCTCTCTTGCCCTCCAAGGTGTCTGGCCTTGCTGTAAGGCTTCTGCTGCCTACTAGGAAAAATAAGCAATCTTGGCCCACATAAGAGCAGATGTCACCCATATGACACAATGGGACCTGACTGTGTGTCTAAAGGAAGCTGAATGTGCCTCTCACAGGAGACCAGGATGTACAGCCTCCTAGGAGAGGAGAAGGGGCATTAAAGAGTCTGGGGAACCCTTTAGAAAAACATTTATTTGGTTTCATTATCCCAAGGACTTTTTCAATCAGGGTGAGTCTTGAACATTAGGAGACGTAAGAATCACCTGGGAAGAGTATTAAAAATAAATATTCCCAGAAATTATGATTCAGTAGTTTCGGGGCCAACCCAGTCATCTGCATTATTAACATGGTTTCCCTGATGATTCTGATATAAATGGACCATATATTTGCAAAACACTTTAGTGCATTGCCTGATCTGAATCAGCTCTCTCCTCCCAGCCTAGCCTGCCCCTCCCTCAGAATCTTCTTGTACTGGTAAAATGGGGTAAATCAATGTGCATAGTCCCTTCCCTTTTTTTCTGCCGTCACCCATAATTTCCCCCTTCTGTATTTCATGCAGGCAGTAGACTGGGGGAGAGAATTTATCGACCTTCATAAGTCCCTGCCTATATGTCCCAGATCCTTGAAAACCCAATTCCTGACTTCTTTGCGACCCAACTGAATCATTCTATTTCTGTATTTCCTTTCCTCCATTATTGCTTCATCTCCCCATTTCTCCTCCTCCTCTCCCTCCTACACACACACACACACACACACACACACAAAACCAATGTCCTGCAATTGCTACCTCTCAGTAACTAACCTCTTTACTGCTATCATTTTAGTTTAGTCCTCATTCTCCAGGCTGTAGTTCACTCTGCCTAGAAACTGGAAAGAAGAGAATGAGAGGGTAAGAAATGAGGCTGGATAGTCATGGAGCAGACTGCCCAGTCTCAGATTCTCAGAAAACAGGGAGAGATAAGGAAAATTAGAACGAGGCAGAGAAAAAAGATGAGGGCTAATCAAGTTTGTAGCTCTAACCCTAATGATTCAGCCAACAGATTTTTTTGATAACTTATCTATAATGCATATATATATTCTTGTGAGGCAGGCGGCGGAACCACTGATTTAAATCCCTGGCCCTCATATTCTTAATTATAATTATTTTCAGAAAAATAAAAGACCTCTATTAAGGCTTTGCTTACTTCTCCAAGTAGCTCAGAGAAGCCAAAGTTTGGACCCTGCATTTTCTTGACACCAAAGATTCTATTATTCTTCTGTCATAGAATGTGTGAAATTGTCGATGAGAAAAGTATTTTCTTAATGAACCTCCCCCCATATCTCGTTTCTATCATCTAAATGGGCTTTTTTTTTTTTTTTTTACTATAAAAGCAATGTTTTATTCATTTTATTTTTCTTTGGGTGAGCGGCTGCATGTATGGAGGTGATGAGTTGTTTTTCAAATTCTCATTTAAAAAAAAAGCTATGTATTCCTAATAAACTAGGAAAACCTGACAGACACTGTATAGGTAAGGCAGGAAGTCAGTGGACTCCAGCTCCTGTCTACTTGCGTTTGCCTCCCCGAGTAACTTCTGCATGCCTCAAAGTATCCCTGGGGCTTAATAACAGGTTTGGAAACTGCTGATCCAAACCAAAGTTATTATTTTGAGAATGAGAGTGAAGGGATTTGTGGGAGCTCATCCCTCAAGCCATAGTAGAACTGGGATCTGAGCCATTGATTCCCTACTCTCACAGTGCTCCTCCAGCTTGCTGACTCTGCTGTGTGGGATGGTGTCAAACCCAGCTCAGGAGTTAAGGGAAAGATGAAGATCCCAAGGCCTGGTGTCCTAGAAATAGGTTCAGTGCCAGCCACTCTAGTCCAAGCTGCCACAGGTACAGTTGGTGATGACATCCAACCTCTGTAGGATAGTCAAGGGCTTGTGCCGGGATCTTATGGATATCTTTGGAAATCTATAAAATTACCAGCATGAAGAAAATGAGGAAGGTCCCGTGTGCATGACCCAGAAGTACCAAAGGATACAGGGCTCAGTATAAAAAGAGTCAAGTGGCATCAGAGGATGAATCAAGTGAGACACAGAGAGTTGAAGGCTTCTTCTTGCTGAGTGTTTTTAGAGATGTCTGAGCTAGACTCTGGCAAAGCCTTCTCTTGAAGAGCAGGTCTCCCACCCCTTTTTCACATTTTGCTGGGTTAAGGAAGATTCTATGAATCTGCAGACACGCCAGCAAAGAGGCCAGAAAGTCTACTTTTTACTCTAAAACAAGACTGATCAATAACCAGTCTGACCTCACTTCATTTCGGTTCCCAAATTAAAAATAAATAAAAAGATGCAACTTTAGATGCTTATAGCACTCACCTCAAAGTAGCCTTAGGTGAGGGAATGAAGTCCACAGAGCACAGGGGCAGCAGCCACTGCTTATTTTCCTTCCCTTTTTTCTCTGAACCTCAATTTCTCCCCATCTGTTATATCATTATTATCCTTAGCAAGTATTTTTCTATGCAGAAACTATGTGTGCAGTACAGTGGTAGACTTTGCAATGGAGTAGAAAACACAAGCTAGGAAAATGTTCTTCTGTCAAAATGCTTATATGCATCTAACTCTGAAATTCAGGGAAGTGGTAATGCTGGCTTTGGGATCAGAAAGAATTGAGTCCAAGTCAAAGTTATGCCCCAGATGTGGTCAGGCTGCTCAGACCTGGGCAAAGCACCTGGCTAATCCTCTACTTCTCCTCGGAGGAGGTATGGACGTAGCACCTATCTCCACGGACCTGGCCACACTGTCAGTGCTCAGCCAATGTTACAGCCTCTCTTCCCTCTCTTACACAATAGGGGCGAGTCAAATTTGGGTAAGCCCGTGTCTTGCTTCTGTGATGTTGGGCAAAAGCTGAAGTTTATTGCTAAGGAAGAACAGGACATCAGGCCTTAAGGCGCCTCTACCAGCTTGATGCATCTAAAGTTATAGTTGCTCCAAAGAGGATCTGAATGAGTGAACTACATATAGTCAAAATTCAATATGGTAGTGATTGATTCACATTTCAGATTGTATAATTTAGCCCAGATTATTCTCTCACTTTAACATTTTAACAGTACATTTATTTTATCCAATTTTGATGGGCTTCTCAGGTAGGGTAGAAAAGGATGAAGTGGTGCAGAATGTGGAAAATAATACCACAGAGACAGAGTGTTGTAATGAAATAAACATGTTATCTTTTTCTGGACAAAATCCTTACTTGTGAGACTCCACTCCTGAAAAGTGAATTGTTCTTTCAAAGAGGCAACTTGGTCTTGTGTGAAGGGGGCAGGGAGGACCAGCTCTGGGGACAAGTGTCACGGGCCTAGCATGGTCACTGACACAGGTTTAATGTGTGACTGGAAGCCAATCCCTTCCCTGGCAAATAAAAAAAAAATGTACCGAGTTATACAGTATTTGTTGAAGTGTTGGATGCAATGGAATTAAATAATTTAGGGCAGAAAAGAAGAAAAGAAAACACCTCCTAACTTTCATACAGTTCTTCAAATCCAGTGGAGGAGAATGACTTGATTCAATGTTGATGCACTTTTGACAACTCTGTAACACCCACCAGCTTCCATTCTTTAGAAAAGAGAGAAGGTGGACACGAGAGGCTGGAGATAGTGCAGTGTCAAAGTTTGACACATGGGTCCTAAGTTAAGGTTACATAGAAGCAAGAAGTTTTGGTGTGCTATTGAATATAATAACAATAATGCCCCATAAACTTCAAAAAGCTAAAGGAAAAGTTTCTAAACATTTTCATTCTAAAGAAATGATAAAGATAAAACTAGACCTATATCTTTCACCATGCACTAAACTAAAATTGATATGGATTAAAGATCTAAATATTAAAACAGAAATGCTGTACCAGCTGGAAGAGAGGTTAGGTAGAACTCTTGAAGATACTGGTGTAGGAAAAGATTTTATGAACAAAACCTCAGTTCCCCGTGAACTAGCACAATCAACAAGTGGGATCTCTTCTTACTAAAAAGCTTCTGCACAGCAAGAGAAACCACCAACAGTGTGAAGAGACAACCAACAACGTGGGAAAAATTTTCACCTGTTGTTCCTCACACAAAGGTCTACTATCTCGAATCTATAAAGAACTTAAAAAAATCAGACCTCCCAAATTTAAAGACCCAATCCAAAAATGGGCATCTGAAATGAACAGACATTTCTCAGGGAAATAAATAAAAGCAGCAAATAAACATATGAAAAAATGTTCAACATCACTGGTCAGTTGAGAGATGCAAATGCAAACAATGCTGAGATTCCACCTCACTCCAGAAAGAATGGCTGCTATCATGAAATCAACCAATAACTAATGCTGGCGGGGCTGTGGGGAAAGAGAAACCCTGCTCCACTGCTGGTGGGAGTGTAGACTGGTGCAACCACTGTGGAAATCAGTATGGAGATACCTCAAAGAACCAGGGCTGGAAGATCTATTTGACCCCGCTATTCCCCTGCTGGGTATCTTCTCCAAAGAATTAAAAGAATCATACCACAGTGATATATGTGCACCCATGTTCATAGCAGCACAATTTTTAATAGCTAAAACTTGGAAGCAGCCCACATGCCCATCAACTGGAGACTGGATAAAGAAGATGTGGTTTTTAAAAAATAAAATGGAGTACTATTCAGCCATAAAAAATGAGAAATTAGAGACATTTATAGCTAAATGGATGCACATTGAGGCGATACTCTTAAGTGAAATAAATAGGACAAATGTGTGTAAATACCCAATAGTTTCTCTAGTGTGAGAAACTGAAAGTGTAAATAAGGACTAAAAAGTATAATAGATAATGTGAAATAGGAAGAAAAGGGGCAAAGGGGAAGGGGAAGTGGGAAGGGTCGGGGAAAGGAAAGAAGGGAATGGGATTAATACGAAAAAATGGAAACAAAGTCTTTGAATAGAAAGGGATGGAGGGGTTGAAGGGAGCGCAGGGGAATGGGGAAAAATAAGAACCAAGAGAGATTATGTAAAGGTGCAAATTTCCAATGATGAATGTCATTATATTGTATACCTAAAATGTACCAATAAAATTAATAAAAAAAGAAATGACAAAGATTCATAGAGACAGATATGAATATCCTGATTTAAATATTATATAATGTATACATGTATTCAAACATTGCCTGGTACCACATGAATATGTACAATTTTTGTTTTTATGTATCCATTTAAAAAGGGAAGGAGAAAGCAGTCTCTGGCTTATAACCTTCCAGAGGTAACAACATCTATATAGAATTTTACAAAATTGTTTTGATTTCATTGTATTGTTTTTAGAGTTATATTCTATTATGGCAAGTAATCCTAGTTTTCCATTTACCAGTAGTGATAAAAATTTCCATTTTGAAATAATTGATTTTAACCAAAAATTAAACAAAAAATAAGGACAAAAATAAAGGAGTTAATTTAAAGAAGAACACAGTACGTTAAAATATCCCAGCTGGGCGGGGGATTTAGCTCAGTGGCTCTGCTGCCTGCCTCGCAAGTGCAAGGTCCCAAGTTCAATCCCCGGTACAAACAAAGAGAAAAAAAAAGAAGAATATCCCAGGTATGACAAAACTGTGAAAGTGATGCTGAAAGAGATGTAGAAAAAGCTATGGTGGAGATTTTGCAGGGTCCTTCGAGGAGGGAAACATTATCTGTGCTCTCTGGGCCCTGAAACTGCTAGTTGGAACATTCTAATGGGGATCAGATGAAGTTTGGTTTTCAGGATAGAGTTTCTGGGAAAAATAATTTGTATAAAATGATACCCAGACATTTAAGAGCAGCTATTGAGCAGCTACCAGTGCCTCTAAGGGATAAAAGCAAGTCTACAGACATCCTTTAAAGAGTAAAGAGCCCTTTAACTGTGGAGGCCAGAGAAAACAGCCCACAGCTGCCCAGAGGCCACCCTAACAAGAGGCTGTGCAAGTTCTCTGAGCTCCCCCAGTCCGAGCCTCTCTGCTCTCTAGCCAAGAAGAGAGGCACGGCCAGCTGCACAGGCCAGCCTACTTGAGTGCAGCCGGGATCTCCGAGCCAAAGAGAGTCAGGGACCCGGATGCAGCCCCCTTCTGCACTTTCCCCACCCCAGGATGAAATACAGCAGAGCATGAAGTTGAAACCAGGACAACCCAAAACTGCAGCGAATGGGTTTAAGCGGGATGGGGATGGATTTTCTCCTCCGGACTCCACGCACTCCACTTCCCCACCCACCACCCCTTGCCTCCAAGGCCATCACAGGTCACAGAAGACCTTGTGAAGCTGACCTCTGGGAAACTACTGGATAATGCTCTGAAGCCTTGGAACAGATGAAGGAAGAGGAGGAGGGGGGAAGGAGGAAAGGGAGAAGGTGCTGGAGGAGGCAGAGGAGGAGAAGGAGCAGAAAGAGGAGGAGGAGGACAGGGAGGAGGAGGAGAGGGAGGAGGGGGAGAAGGAGGAGGAGGTTATTTCTAGTTCAAGGAGGGCAGAAGAAATAAAGGGAGATGGATTTTTCCATGGATCTAGCATTCACTAAAGAAATAAATAAGGTCAGTTGAATAAAAAAAATAAGGGGACAAAATCCTAACCCTGTATCTGACAGCTGAATGACTGTCAGGTGTGGAAAGAAGAGCAGCCTCAGGGTATAGGGGTATAGGGTAAAAGCGACTGTGATTCAAGAAAATCAGATTCTTGGTTGAGGGGCTGCTAATCTGGGATGCACATGTGTGAGTGAGTATACTTAACCATCACTTGGATGGTCATAAACTCATAGCATGGAAACACCAGACTGGGCAGAAAGGATCCACGTCTATCCATCTAACCATCCATGCAACACATGCCATGTGCATAGCTCTATGCTTGGTATTGCGGATATGGTGGAGACTGGTCCACCATCTGTGCCCTCCAAGTAGTTCATCTTCCTTCAAGCAGGAAAGACAGAAAGTTTGAATAAATAAGTGGAAAACAGTGTGAAGAGAGAGAGCTCTGAGTTGAGTGCTCAAGTCCCACCTTAACACCGTAAGAAATTTCTGAGAAACTTGGAAAAGTGTACTCATATGTCTCCTGGCTTGAGTGTCTTCATTGGTGACAAAAGTAGTGGGTGCAGACCCATGGATTTTAAGCCCCAGAGTCCTTTAGAGGTGCCCAGAGACTGCTGAGGAGGCTTCAACCCGAACCCTAAGCCACCTGCTTTTATTATTATTACTATGTTTGTACATTGGGCTTTTCTAAATTATGTTTGAACAAGGGGTCTGCTGATCTAAAAGTGGGAAGAGGAAGCACTAATAATCTTTCCAGCTTTGCCTTTCTAGTACTATGATGACACAAATATCCCTAAATTTAACTCTGTAATTCTGGATCACAGGAACATATCTGTGACCATACTCACAAGTGGAAGTAATTTTCGACCCACTTTTTTTCTGCAAATATTTAGAAAGCTGAAGTTTTTAGTGTATATACAGACATATATACACATATGCATTCTATATAATTATAGGAAAAATATATATGCATAGAAAGATATAGATTGAAATACTGTATTCTTCATTTAATGACCTATTTGTTTAATGACTGTTCAGACCTACAAGTGAGGCACACTGTTCCAGCTTACTGTCTTCTTTTGGTACAGTTCTGTACATCTTGTTTATAGGGCCTCAATGTCTTTTTTATATGGTACTCCTTGTTTATATAGTAGAGTAATTTTTGCTGATCATACTGTGTAGTACTGTAGTTTTATGTTGTTTTACATTACAGTACTGCATGTAAGAGTTATGCAAATAAAAGCAAAGTCATCAAGTTGGAGTGTCCTTTGACCATTTCTTTGTTCTAATTATTGTATGTACATATTATATACAATTTCTCATTTCACGACCAATTCAGCTTATGACCTAGGCTTAGGGATTCAGCTCAGTCCTTAAATGAGGATTGTCTGTGTACTGGTTAACAGTACAGTATTTTGAGTCTAAATGATATCCCCTTCCATATGTGATTTGAAGGAATTTAATTTCTCTACATCTCAGTTTCTTTTACTTGTGAAATGGGAAGAGAAATAATTAACTTTGCAGTATTCTAATATTAATGAAAGTGTATAATTATAGCATTCAGCATGTTGTTCAGCAAGCAACCTAGAAGCATATAAGTTATATCATTTTTTGTTTTATAGCCCTTCCCAAATATCTAGGCAGGGATGGCCACCGCTTTCTCTATATGCCATTCTTGTTCTCAATTCATTTTTTTATAGTACATTCCATTTTATTTGCACCTACAGATACACAAATGCACCCAAAGATTAAAAGGTACTATCTCAAATTTTTAACAGTGACCAAACTAAGAAAGATTGCTTTTCGCTTTTTTTTTTTTTTTTCTAAAAAACACACCCATAGATTCAGGTTGTTCTGCAGTGAAATATTGTTTTGTAAGGTCTTGCTCTCACTTCAAGTAGGGACACTATCACTAGGAAATATGGGTGTACACAGATGAAAGTGCTGTAGGTTGAAGGATCTTAGATTGTCCTTTCACATTCCTACAGTAATGCAGTCTTCCACTAAAGTGGTAGAAAGTAAATATAAGCAAAGAGGAAAAAATAAAAAAAAATTATGCTATGTGTACGTAATATTCTGCAATCACTGAACTTCAAAAAAAAACATTGTTGACATTTTGGTGTGTATTTTCCATACTTTTTTCTAAGCATATAAACAAACGTAGTATTTTCTATATCTTTCAAACATTATATAACGCAATTACCCCCAGGTACAGTGATTAGACAGACCAATAAAATAGTGTAATGAACAAGCATATGCCTCCCATTTTGTGACTCGGTCTTAGTAGCTCTAGACTTGCATTTGCTTCAAGCACTGTTCCCATTTCAAGTGCATGAGTGAATGCACATTCTTATATTTTTGTTTTTGCAGAAGTCCCATTATAGAGCGATAATCTTAGAAACAGAACAATCATGTTCACCCTATGGATCAGTCTTTCAGCAAATCAGTGCTAGGAGCCCACAATGGGCCATGTTCTATACAACAGGGTCTGATGTGAAAGGCAGAGTCCCTGTCCTCATAAGACTCTCAGATACAGCCTCCATGCCTCTGGAGCCACACAGTTAGCTGGTGATGCAGGGAACCAGAGATACAGTGAAGGCTGGAGACCTTCAGATAAAATAAAGAGTATAAATAGTGGCAGCTACTACTTTCGTTACTAATACAACAGAAATTATGTTAAATACATTCACTCTCTGATTCCCTCTGCATCTCTGCAAGGTAAATATTACTCTGCTTCTTCACTGCACCAAAGAGAAAACCAGGTTGTCACACAGGTAGTTGAGGCACGATCACCAAATAAGGTCCCCTCCTCTGTGGACTAAGAAAGCTCTGGAAGAACATGGACCATACCTCAGAGGGGTCAAATCACACATTTACTTGGTGTTGCTTTGGCCTAGGAAATTCAACTCAGGGAAGTAGACCCAAGCAGCCCAGAAGTATTAGGTGTGAAAAGCATAATCTTTCCTCAGAGATTTTCTTCTTTACTTGGCTAACAAGAGTTCTAATTGGGCTCTTCTTTCTCAGACCACTGAGCTCAATACATATTTCAAACTTGATCCCAACTGTCCTGTGCTAATCTGTCCTGGCTGACAGGAGGACTCCACCAGATCCCAGGTTAACCCATCTTTTAGGAAAAGTCTGATATGGCAGGATATAGAAGAAAAGATGAGGTCTAAAGCCAAGATGTGGATACTAATGCTTCAGTCTATTCTGAATCTTCGCTTCTCCAAATGTAAAAAGATGGCAATATTATTTACTATATAAGATTGATGTGAGGACCAAAGAAATTATGTGATGCCTGGCACAGAGAACATCCTTAATAAATGCTTATTCTAATTCACTTATTCACTCATTTAATGAATATTTCATTTACTGTTTACTATGAGACATTCAGTCTTGATGATTAGAACACACCAGCAAACAAATCAAGCATCCGATAGTTGACTTTGTGGTGGCTACATCTGAGGAAAGAGGAAGAGGTCCTCACCCCATCCTACCTGGCAGCCAGCCAATGCCAAAGTAGCTTACCTACTGTGTCAGTGGCAAGCCCCATGGTGTTGTAGGAGATCTCCCCTCATCTTCCCTCAAGTATTTAAATACTGCACTCAGAAGTACCCTTGGAAACTCCTCTCTGAGGCCACTGGCCCATTGCAAATCCCTTTCCTTAACCTTATTCTATCCCACAGGCCAATTCAGAGAGCTGAGATCTTGCAAATCTCATCAGACCAGATGGATGAGAAAAATCATCCAGGGAGGAGAAATTTAATAAGCACGGTAAATATATCTCTATGCTGGGCCTATGCTTTGGGGGCTGAGAAAAAAAGTAAGAGCACACTCCCAGTTTCTTTCACAACTTATTTGGAGGCAAATTCCAATCTAAATTCTGATCTTTACTCCCCCACTCGGTGTGTCTGTGTACTTATATGTCTAGCTACAGAAGTTTGATTATGGAAGTGTCATCTGCAAACCCAATGAAAATGCTACAAATATAACATACACGCACTGCATTGTCTTTCAAAAAATTCAAGACAAAATGTGGAGTCCTGAACATATTTAGTGCCATGGAATTTAGGTAAGGAATTTTAGATATGTCATACCCTACTTCACAGATGAGGAAGCTGACCTATCAGGAATCTAAGGAACTTGGCCAAAGGCACACAGCCAGTAAGTAACAGAATCGGGATTTATATCTGAGAAGTCTGACTTAAGAATGTAAATTCTTGACCTCTATACATTTCTGCCTTCTTCCTTCCTGAAGTATTATTATGTATCAGGCACTTTATCTAACTCTTCTTGTACTTTACACCCAACATGTAGTTACTATTATTGTACCTGTTTTGTTGAAAAACAGTCGCTCAAAATAAAACATGTAAGGTCCTGTTGGTCATGGTGCCAGGACTAGGATTTGAACCAAAGATTGTCTGGTTCTCATGCTCTTACTGAACTATACTATCACAGCTCAGTGAGGATCAAAATTGGGTACAGTTGCACATGATTGACATATTTATCTTATTTGTATTTCCTTTCTCGTTTCCTTTCAGTTTATTCTCCACCTCACAGTCCAGTCGTGTTTGTGAAACAAAATCTCATTGGATCATTAATTCATCAACTCATTCTACAAACACTCATTGAGCACTTTGATGCCAGGTACTTTTCTGTTCACAAGGATGACAGTGATGAATAAAACAAAGGCTTGCCCCCAAATTTCTATTATATTGAGAAAAAATTAAAAGCCTATATGAGACTTCCCCATTCTTATAGCTGGATCTTTCCACTTTTCTCCTTTCTTCCTCTTCTTCTCCTTCGTGGTCTTCTCCATTCACAGTAACTACCTACAAGTTCATCTTCCAGTCCCTCATTCCAGCTTTGCTCCAGCCTCAAGTCCTTAGCCCACAAAAGTTCTTCTTTTTCTGGACCATTCTTCCTTACTTGTTTGCTTTATAATTCGATTGATATGTTTTTCTCATACTAGGATGTAAATGCTGTGTGGTCGGGTCTATGCCATTTTTTGTTGACATATGTATTTCTTACCTCTAATAGAATGTCTCTGAGACCTGGGAGATATCTTCTAAGTATTTGTTAAATAGTTGAAGGGATAAACATTATTGTAGAGCCGCAGAATTCAAATATTATTATTTGGGTCTGGAAGACAGGCTGAGAGGATCATACAAAGTTTCTCAGAGAAAACGAGTCATTTAAACTACAAATCATGACTGGTGTTTGGCAGGTAAAGAAATAGGGAAAGGCACAAGAGCAGAGAACAATCTGTACATGTTGTTACGCTGTGGAGCCAAAATAGAGGTGGAGGTGAACCCTGGACAGTTTGTAGAAATGAAAAGGAGAGAGGGATTGGAGGAAATAACATTGGAGAAGTCATACATGCTGAAAACTAATACTCATTATTAAAAAAAAAATGTGTCCCTGCATCAAACCCATTCAAACATATCCACCCAGGTTCTCCTTCTGCCTTATATCCTCTGATTTAGAACTGTATGCAGCATGATGCCTTTGGACACTTTGTAATGTCTGTCCCCCATATGATGCCTAAAAAAAATGGTGAAGACTTACTCATCCTTGTATCCTCAATGTCTATTCAAGGGGTCCTGGTAGAATTTCAAGAAATGTTTATTGATTGGAAAAAAGCTAAAGTAAAATAAAATTTATTAAGCTAAAATCAGCTGTATTTTTCTCTGTGTTGTATCAGTTATCTAATTCCTAAAGTTTAGCTGGATCATCAGGTTCCAGGTTGGGAAAAGTCATTCCAAAATTATGAAACAAAGGAGACCACCACAGAGAAAAACAGAAACAGAGAATGACTTTGAGAAAGACACAGACAAAAAGAGACTGAGAAAAACAAGTCTCCTTTGTCAAAATCTGGAGGGGCCTGCTGGCGGCTCCCACAAGCCCCAGGGAGAAAAGATAAAGATCCCATCCCTATTGGTATCAAGCTGCATCCATTACATACCACCGCTAATTTAATTTATACAGCATGACTGACCTGCCAAACTTTTATTGTTGAGACTGCTTGAGAGGATAGTTGCGGAGGGCAAGAAGGAAAATGCCATGCCTTCTTCTTCCACAGGCAGGGGTCATAGGTGTTCCCTTTTCATTCCCTTGGCTTCCTCCCAATTCTCATAATTGTGACTCTATATTTCATTAGGGCTTCCCTACTGGCCAAGGAAAATCTTTAAGTTGGAGGTAATTTCTCCTTCCGGCACAGCCTTTTTCTCATCAGGCAAACAGGAGGTAGAAACCAAAACCATGGTGGCTGCCCTGGGGCATGAAGCTAGAGCGACAGAGGTTGGCTGAGAGTAGGTCAAGGAACATTCCAGATGATGAAAGAAGCCCAACCCAGGTAAAACTTAGTATTTTCTAAAGTGAGTTCCTAAAAATGGTTCCTGTAGGAAAGGGTCAAGTATTCTTTTACAGTTCCTCTCTTTGAGATTCAAATGCCCTTTAACACAGTGACTCTGCAAAATCACTCAATGTAAAAGCCCATTTACATTTGATTAACCCAAAATTGTCTAAACTAATTTATGTGAGGACTCTTTTTAGGCTCATGTGTTAACATTCCATAGGACTCCTATTCCACTCTGCAGATTTGTAGACTAGCTCAAGGAGAGGTAAGTAGAGTCTACACAAGCTCAAGAATATTTCATGGAGGGACTGGGGGTTTAGTTCAGTGGTTCCGCCACCTGCCTCACAAGCACAAGGTCCCAAGTTCAATTCCCGATACCAAAAAAAAAAAAAGAATATTTCATGAAGGATACAGAGCTTTTGCATGACCCTTAAGGATAAAGGGTTGGTGGGCACTAATTAAGCACATGAGAAAGGGAAGACTCAGACGGGTTATGTGTTCAGTTAACAGTGTATTCAGCAAGTGTTCATTCAGTGCCTACTCTGAGCCTAGGAACAGTGGTGTGGAAGACGCAGAGAGGATCAAGAGAGACATGAGCAGTACCCTCATGGAGCTCGCATTCTGAAGAATAAAGACAGATATAAGCTGACAATCACAGAGAAATTCCTGTCCAATATGCCAAGAAAAGGATCTAAGCCCTAATAATGGTTAATTGAGAATTTGCCCAACAAAAATAGAGAGAGGAACATGAACAATGGAACTGCTATTTTTCAAATATACCAGACACATTCTCTCTTCAGACCCATTGTATATGCTCTTTTCTGGGCCTGGGGCACTCCTCCTTCAAGTCCCCTGTCTCCTTCCAATCTTTGCTCCAGTGCTGCCCTTTTCTGATCAGTAAAATTATGTAGCCCCAGTCTCTTAAGGCTCTTTTTTGTTTTCCTGTTTTTCTTGTTCTTCTGTATCTTTTATCATCATCTAATGAACTACATATCTCGTGTGTTTCTTCTTTTCGTTTCTAACACTTTGTCTCTCTCTGTCCATCTAGACTCATTCTTTAGAACAGTATGAATGGTGCCTCTGGAGTTATGCAGTATTGCAACCTCACGAATCAGCAGAATGTTGGCTCCATGAACCAGGAGTCTCATCTCTTTGGTTCCCTGCTGTAAGCCAAGCACCCTGGTGCCTGGTATACAGTAAACGTCCAATAGACATTTGTTGAATATGTTGAATAAATCATGTAATGAGTGACTAAAAACTTGGAAAATTTGAAGGACAAAGAAGGGAGGGGGGAAAACATATCAAGCCCTTTCTCAAAAAAGCACAGAGACTGTAGAAAGAATGCAAGATTGATATTATGTCCATTTCATAGATGAGCAACCTAAAGCTCAGAAATTTCAAGAGACTTAACTCTGTGTCACACTGCAAATAAGTAGAGAAGCCCAGATTCAAACATAGATCTGATTCTAATAGTTAAAATAACTTGGGCCTGGTTAACTTTTAGTGATCTCCAGGTGACTGTTTGGGTTCTTGTTCTACACTTTAATGCTATTCTCCCTTGAACTAATCATGCGGTTCCCTGAGGTGGCCCAGAGTACATAGAACTGATTGGTTCCTAGTCATGGGACTGATGAATAATGTCATGGCAGCGTTCAGGGTTGGGGATGACTCAGCAGATGAGAGCTGGGGAAAGAAGCCCATCTCTCCCTGCCCCAAACACCTCATTCATCCTCTGATGTCAGGCGCTTTGCTACCCCCGTGCTAGGCCAGTTAATAGTTCACCCAATAAGTGGGTGCGTAACAAAGTCTACTGCAAAGCCATCATCACTTGGTCAAGTTTGGCTGATCTCTGTTGGCCACATGATTAATTTCAACTGGCTGTGCTCCCGTGCCTCGGGTCATTCAGAAATCCTTTACTCCTTGGCTAAGAGTCAACAAACTCACAGTCTACAGCCTTTCCTCCCATGTTCCCTCCCATCCTGCCTTCTTTCCTTTGTTGCTTTATCCACCAATTTTTTCATATAGTCATATTCATCTAGTCATGAATTCATATATTCATGAATTCATCCATTCATTCACTTACTCATATAATTCTATTATGTTAATTTACAATCTGTATTCATTCATGAATGCATGTATAGAGCCACTCGTTTTCTTAATCGACTCTTGCATGGTAAGGGGTATTTTGAGAGTTATCCGATCATAGAGAAATTACTTAACTTCTTCAAGCATCTTTTCCAACTAAAAGAGGTAGAAAGAGGGCTTTGATAGCACAATCTTTTCCTTTTTCTTATATTGGGGGATGGCAGTGTCTCAATATGTGGACCAGGCTGGCTTTAAATTCACTATGTCCTCAAACTTAGGGGGATTCTCCTGCCTCAGCCTTCTGAGTGCTAGGGTTACAAGTATATGCCACCATATCCAGTGTTTGTTTTGACTCAAGGATTTTGGGAAATTTCCTAACAAAGAAATTGTTAAAGTTCAAGCTCAGCACAAGCTTTCTAAGTCAGAACCAAAGTCTTCCTCTAAGGCTATAATTCTATCAGTTTAAAATGTATAAAGCACAGACTTGCTCTGTAAGAATTCATAATTTAGAAAATATTCTCACCTGTGACTCATATATTTTCCATCTCTATCTAGTCCATGTATGCCAATGTATACAATTAAAATACAAACTTTATTGAATAATCCTTATCCTTGCTACATTGAACACAATCTGTTATATTCTTTTTGTTTTTCTTAATGTTGGCTACAATCCAGTAAGCTGATTTCACAACCCACTAATGGGTTATTACTGGATGCTGAAAACTGAGCTAGAAGGTCTATAGAAGGATCTTTTTTATTACAAGTATGTATAATACAAGCTAACACTTAGAGACCATTTTAGACTCTCCTCTCTCATCATCTTCTGCATTCAACAGCCATCTACTGATGTGGGCTATGGCCTCTAGACTGCCTTTTTCTTCTCTGTTCTCACTCTTTCTCCTTTCTCCTTTGCACATAAAACATACTTCTTTGTCCTCCCTCCTGTCTACTAGTCCAGTCTGTCCTCCAAATTGCAGCGATCATCCAAAATATACATTTGATAAAAAGTCTACAGCACTTCTCACTTTTTTATGGTCTACAAAATAAAGAAATGTATCTAATTCCTTACCCTTGTATGACCCTGATTCCTCCTCTAGGGTTATCTCTCAATTTCACTTTTGTTGTCACATGCTGAATCAATGTTCAGTCACTTATAAATTCCTGACTATTCCATGATCTTTCATATCTCTGGGCTTTTCATGCTTTTTCTACCTAGAATTTTCACTTTTGCCCAACACTGGGCTCATTCAAAAATCAGTTCAATCCTATTTTTCTATGAAGCCCTCCCTAGCTATCTACTCACTTTAAGCACTATCCTGAATATGTTTACTGACAACCTCCCCTGTACTGGACCCAGAAGTTATAAGAACTGTGTTCTTGAGCATTTCTCCATCCCCAGACCTCAGCATGGAGACATGGCAAGGATGCTCAAGGATTGTTTCCAAAAGATGCAAGACTCCCCCTGGGCTGTGGTAGGCTGGGATACTGTTGCACAGCCTTCACTCCTATTCTCCTTCGCTCTGGGTCAGGCACCACAGTGTGATAGTTCCCAGCCTTCACAGCAACCACTCATCTTCTCTCACATAAGCCTTTCCCTTACAACAATCCTTGGATGTTTTGCCCCACCTCAGCCTCTACTTCTTAGGGGACCCAAACTAATACGTTATTTTGCATGTATATAAGAAGGAACTGAGTCTCAAAGAGGTCAAGTGACTTGCAAACAATTGATGAGGCTGAGGTTCAGTTGAGTGCTGGTAAATGTTTAACAACTGGCTCTCTGGGGGGGAAAAAAGGTGCTGATTTGTAGTACTGGCTGATGTCCAGGATGTAAATACTTCCACCCTGGCCAACCTCACACTACCAATGTGACTTTACTGAAAATGGAGTTGGGAAGAGAGATGCACAGTCGTCTTCAACAGCCAGACAAGCTGGCTCCAGCACACCTCTGTGAGGCTTCAAGCCTGGATTTTGGTCTCTGCCTGAAATCTTCAACCCTGAGTGCTCTTTCCAGAAGGTTTCTGCTCTCTGTCAGGCCTCTGGGGTGCAGACCCTGTGAATATACAGCTTCCCTAATGGATTCAGGGGCTTGACGGAGACTTCTTGAATCCCTGGAAATTTAGGTCTGCTAGGCAGGGAGCGGTCACAGGAGGCCTGTGTCAGGAAGACGGCCTGGGAAGACCCTTCTGGATGTGACATGGAAGACAGATGGAAGGAAAGTAGAAGACAGGAAGACCAGAAAAAGTAGATTAAGAGACATAAAATTTGAATGAAAGATAGTGATATGAAAAGTGTTTTACAAAGGAACTCATGAAGAAAGGAAGGGAGGGAAGGAGGACCACAGTTCATAGTTATTGAATTTTAATCACTTGCAGGCTCTATGCTAAGTACTTTTTCATTTCAAGCCCCCTCCACTAAAATAACAAGGTGAGAACTATTATCCATTTGTTACCAGATGTGGGAACTGAGCCTCTGAAATACCATGACTTTAATAATTATAACGAAAGGGCTGGGGATTTAGCTCAGTGGTTTCACCACCTGCTGTGCAAGCGCAAGGACCCAAGTTCGATCCCTGGTACCAAAAAAAATACTAATTATAATGAAAGAGGTAGCAAAAATAGTAGCTAACCCGTCTTTACTTTTACCCTATATATGAGTTATATTACCCTACTTTAAAGATATTATTAAGCAACTAACAAATGGTAGAGCTGAAATTATAATCCAAGCAATTATATTCCCATGACCAAGGGCTAAGTATGTTGCTGCAGATGCCATTAATAATTCACATTAAGTCCCTAAATATTTCATTTCTTCTTCCCAGATCAGGACAGAGATTAGGAAATGAGGAAATGCACAGAGTAAAAAGAAATGACTTTCAGATCCACTTTGCAGGTGGAAACCCTGAGGTGCCCCCCCTGATGGGACAATATTGATTTTTAGCTCAGTATTGTACCAATGGGACACCCTAGAATGAATGCATCACATGGAAGGAATTTTGGAGATGTTAACTATACTAGAGACCAAGAAAAGCTGGGGAGAAATTAAATCTATTTGAGAACAACAGGAGCCATTAACCTTCCTATCCTGAGAATCTGAGTCTACAGCCAAATCTCAGCAGACAGAGCTGGATAATCCCAGCATAAATCCCATGTTGAATAAGAAACAGAATAAACAACAATATTTGAAGACTGTGTCCTCCCAGATTTACCGGCCAGCCTTCCATCCCGACCCATTGAACCTTGGTGATATGTGATTTCAGGCAGTGACTCTACCAAGCTGAGTCTGGCCTCTTTTTGATTCAGGGCCAACTATTCAGGTCAACTGTGAACTGAGGATAGCTCACACCTTTGATATGGTACCTGAACTTGACCAAACTGAGCCAGGAAAGAATTAAGGGTTAAGGGATTGAGGGTTCTGCTTCCCAAAGGAGCCAACTGGGAGCAACTGGGTGAAGTGTTAAAGATGAACTAGGTCTAGGATAGGGTGAATGCCCGTTTCGTTTCTAATACTCTTTTCTAGGCAAGGTGAAGCCTTTTTTTTTTTTTTTTTAACTCTTGTATCAAACTGAAAGAAGAGTAACAGGACCAAGCCTGGCCCAAAGAGCAGTATGAAAGGAAGCAGATGAGAGGCTTGGAGCTCTGAAGCTTAATAATTGGCTCTGTGACTTTGGACAAGATACTCTTCTTGAGTTCTCCTCTCTGTAAATCAGGTACAACTGTACTTTCCCATTTCTCCAGTTTTGTCAGGAAAGGATCAGACCAGAGCAGTAAGGATTGAGAACTAAGGGCCAGACAGGACTGGTTTGTATCTCAGTGCCGTCACTGAGTAGCTGTGTAACCCATGGCAAGCCACTAGATGTTTCTGAGCTCAGGAAATATAATGCCCACCTAAAAAGAGTGATGTGAACGTTTCATGAGACAATACATGCAAACTGCTCAGCACAGTTGCTGGCATGTTATTAAGTGGCTAATAAACAATAGTGACTGTGATTATCAATCAAAGCACAGCAGTAATAAATGAAGGCATGTTATTGAGCCTCAGGTTTCATATCTATAAAATGACCGGATAATCCCAAATGTTTCTTCCAAGTCTTCTGTTATCTAATAACCCACAAAAGAAATTTAGTGATATCTAAGAGAAAGATATGGTCCAGGTCACATAACTGGAAAATAGAATTTGGTTTTTTTTCCCCTTAACCTCAAATACACGTCCTGTTTCGCTGCCATTTCTTCTTTTCTTTACCAATAGACACCTAGTGAAATTTGGAAATCAAGAGATTCATTCCCGTTGCGACTCACGCCACTGGCCTTATGATGACGGAGATGAGCACTGCATTACACAAAGGCAGAGGGGCTCACCAGGAACTTAGGGAATCAGTACGTTGACACCTAGTCAAGACCTGAGGCCAGACCCAGAAACTGAAGCACACAGCCCTCGGGTAAAGACAAGAAACTGTACAAGCCCAGGTTCCCTCTTACACTTGGCATAATCTGAATTGTTCAGTTTGCCACCTAACTCAGTTCCTTTGCTCTGGCTGTCTCTCCCCCTTCTGTTGGCTCTGGCTCAAGATTTAAAAAGTTACAGGAAATGCTTAATTATTACCATGTAATAGGAAAGATGGGGGGCTTTGAAGTCAGACTGCTTGGTTTGAGTCCAGACTTTCTAACTCTGCTGTCTTAGGCAGGTGAATTCATATTTTAGCCATGGTTCCTTCATCTGTAGTTTGGAGATTATAATACCTATTTTTCAGTTTGTTTTATGTTTCAACTGAGATAATGGATCTATAATGCCCTGATAGCACATGTACTTGATTCTGAATAATGTTCCCCCTTTTCTTTATCAATATAAAACAGAACCAACTTCTATATATTTAATTAACCTTCATCCCTCACTGTTTGTTTTCCATTATATATCTCTATCCCCCGATTAGACTGTGTGCTTTGGAGTCACTTCTTGATCCCAGAATCCTACACTGATCTGGGCCAGCTTGGTTGCTTGAGAAAGTTTGCTGATCTGAATCAATTTCACTGAAAATCCTGTGATTCCAAGAAGTGAGTTTTATTTGGTTAGTTACATAATAAGCAAGCTTTGCTTGAGTCCTGTACCATTCTGACCTGTCCTGTCTTCTCTGGCAGGAAAAGCCTTCTTAGACTCACACAAATCTCCCTATCTTCCCCATCACCTTTAAAAAAATTAAAGTATACTGTCAAAAGGGAGAAGATATATATCCTGAGAGTTGGGGTATTAGTTGGGGCATTTATTTTGTTTTGTTTTGGCAACACATGCTGCCTGGGGACAATCAGATGTTAGTAACTCATAGATGAGGATTAAATGAGATGGGGAAGGTTGAAGTAAACCTCCTTGGAGATGAAATGGAAACTGCAGGCATTCAGGAGATGTAGTTTGGTGCCGCTGCCCCGCTGAAACTGAAGCCCAGAGCTGGGCCCTGGGCTGGTGGCTCACTCCCTGGGGAACCATCAGCCCGTGTTTTAGCGGCTAAGTCTGTGTGGCCTCCTCAAGGGCACCACCTGAAACAAGCTTGCTCTTTGCTACAGGGACCATGGGAGAGAGGCAAAAAGAGGCCAAGCTGAGCATTAGCAGAGCTGGACTCCAGTTTCCCCTAACTGGGCCTGCTCCTTACTCTTTTATCCTTCATCTCCTTTTCTACCTTTCACAACTCTCTTCCTCTTCTCTATCCCCATTTCTGGCCTCTCTTTTCTCCTATAGAACATTTACTGAATTCCAAGAGCTTCTGATGCATGTGGACTTGTGTCCACAGTGAGTGTGAGTGCAGTGCACTGTGTGAATGGGTGCCATTGAGTGTATCATTTGTGCTCGTCTGTGTCAGGTGGATAGACAAAGCATATGGTACCTGTGTCTTTATAGTATGCCTGTAGGGAGATGCTATGTTTATGAGTCCGTGTATCTCTGTTATTTATCTATGAAATGTCTCTTGGGGTATCTGTGGTGTGTTAAGAACTCTGCATTACCTGTGTTTAGTGTGCTCTCACCATGCTGCATGGTAAATGCATGTTCTGTGCTTGTGTTGTGTTTCAGTGTATGTGTCTATGTGCTTCCCGCATGTGGCCATTTGTCTTTGTGATCTGCCTTTCACATATTCCACATAGTTTGAATGTCCCTGTTCTGTGAGGTGCTCACACATGTTTATTTATGTTCATGTCTGTGTATTGTCCTTGTTAGCTAGGTGGGAGATGACTGTATTGTGTACGTCTCTGTGTGATGGATTCATGTTGTGGCTCTGCAACTTGTGCGGTTAAAAAAAAAAAATCTCTTAGTTGATGCTGTGTCTGTGCAGAGTAAGTTGTGTTGGCTGTTTGTAGGTACGATATGCATATTTTGTGTGCCTGCCTGTGCCTCTGTCTCTGGGAAATGTGTGTCTGAGTGTTTTCCCTGCCAGCTCTTCCTCCCCTTCGGGTGCCCCAGCCTCCCTCCCTCCCTCCCTTCTCCTCCCTAGGCTGTGACCGCTCTCAGCTGACACCTCCGCTGCTCTGGCAACCCAAGAACAGCCTGGAGAAAGGTCAGCTGGCAGCCTTCTCCCTGGGCCTTCCCGGATCCTTCCACCTTAGTGTTGTGGTGTGGGAGCGCCCTCTATTGGCGGCGTGGACCACAAACGGCACTAGAAATGGGCTTCTTCCTCTTCACAAGGCCTCAGGAGGGGAATGGGTAGACCTCTGATAATTTACCATTTTAAAGGTAGACACTTTTGAGAATGAACGAGAGTGCCATTGAATGCATGAAGACACAATAGATGCATCGAGAGTAGAAAATGAAGAAGGCTTCTGTAGAACTCCATGGAAATCATCCTGCAAAACGTATGCTAGGACACACTGGTCAGACCAGCTATTCTCAATTTATATTCCAGTGAGTTACAATCTCTAATCCACATTTACCCGATGACTTCATGCTCTGCCCCAGGGAATTATTTCCCAAGGCCTCAATTTCCTTTTTGGGACAGGGACCGAGGTTGAAACCCAAGGGTTCTAGGTCCAGGAGGACGACTGAAAAGTTTGCAGTGGATTTAATGTAAAAAGATCAAAGGTATCCTTATAAGAGGAAAGGGAATACACACACACACACACACACACACACACACACACACACACACACACACACACACCAGGAAGCAGAACCCTCAATATCCCTGAAGTTTGGGAACAAATAGATTTAAACTCCAAATGACAGGTAGGTACAGTGGGACCAAAGGACCACTTGGTCTGACTTGTCTAAAGAGTTTTCCTGAATATTACCTCCCATGCAGCACTGATAGTTATTTCATGGCACAGCCAAATAAAAATTTAAATATAGAGTTAAATAAAGTTAAACGTATTTCTTTCCCACAGGATATCTCAGCACCTTTAATATGATATGTTTTATGAATTTCTAGAAAAGGGGGAGATTGCACTCACTTTTTCACAAAAGACATAGATAACAGTTTCCTTTTTCCCCTCCAGAATTCTATGGGAGAAATTGTACATTTACACACACACACACACACACACACACACACACACAGGCAAGGCAAGATACCAGGTAGCATAATTCAATTACTGTTAAATCCCAGCTTACTACAAGACTCACTCTTTCTGTTTTTGTTTTTGCTTTTGTGCATGTCTTAGTTTATCTCTTTGGATCTTGTACTAACCTGCACAGGCAGGTACATCTTGCAAAATTACAACAGGCAGTTCACACAAAGTTACAGATAAGAAAAGAAACTCAGAGAGTTGAAGGGACGTGTCCCAAGTCATGGCACCAGTCAGTAAGAGAACAATATCACATCAGGTTTCTCTCTACAAAACATATGAGCTTCCACCTGGCTAACTACTGCTGAGCATGCCTTCACAGAAAGTTTAAGATGTGGTCCCGGCATAACAGCTCTACATTTTTCTTAAAGAAACCTTAAAAAATATATATATATGAGTATGGTACTAAAAAACAGTAGCACATAAAGTAAGAACTCAGCAGGAACTGGGATTATCAGAGAAAACTTTCCACACAAGGTGAATGTGAGCTCCACTTCTTCGAAGGATGGAGAAAGCTTAGATCAAGGGTCAGGAACTTTTTAATGTAAAGCACAAGACAGTAAACATTTTATGCTTTGTAAGCCATCTAGTCTTTGTTGCTAGTACTCTGCATTGCCACTGTAGCATGAAAGCAGCCACAGATAATATGTAAATGGAAGGACATGGCTGAGTTTCAGTAAAACTTTATCTGCAAACCAAGCAGCCACTACATGGGCCATAATTTTCCAACTCTTGAATTAGAAAGAAAAGAGGAATTTGAGGTCTTTCTGAGCTAGGAGAATCCCTTTTAGAGAACCAGTGAGCAATATACTTAAGGGTCATGCCAGGTCCTAGGCCTCCTCCTATTTGTTCCTTTTCTGGTTCCACTACACCACAACCCCATCACAATTGTATTCTAGCCCCCAGGACAAGCTTATTGCAGCTATGCAAACAGAAAGCTGCCTGCATAGAGATAAGCAGAATAAACAGCTCATTGATCCCAGTGGAAGGTGCTTGCGAACAGGTGCCTGGACTTAGCCTTTTGGGAAGGGCGAAGACAAAAAAGGAGTTCCCTCTTGAAAAAGAAAATGGCCCTTTTTTTCCTTTCAAGAGGTCAAGCCCAGTGCTAAAAAGTTTGCCTGCTTCTACAGACCAAGCATGGACTACCTGCCCCTTTGGAGACACCCAAGCCAATGTGCAAACTCATTTCATTGGATGTAATGTACTGAAGCAATATTTCTGTTCTTTTATCTCTAGAACAGGCCAGATGATGTTATTCCTTTGCACATTAAACTTCAGTAACTTCTCACTTGGTGCAAGATCAGAGTCAAGTGCTGTAGTGTAGCATTCAAGACATTGTATATATATTAGATTTCAATCTAATTCCCTTTAGCATCTACTCCAACTAAACTCCACTGGTTCCTGTGGATGACTTACAGTCCCAATCTTCAGACCTTTGTACTTATACCTAGAATACATTCCCTTTTTCTTTCATCCAAGTCCTACCCTGTCCTCTACTCAATTCCTTCTGCTTCTTGTAGACACCATATTCTACCTTTACATTACCATAACCCAAATGTATTTACTATCAGCAGTATCACTTTCCTTGGCTTTTTTCCCCCTTTGTTTTCTAAAATGAAAGTGATGTTAATGATTATAAAAATTCAAACATACTGTTTAAAAGACTTAAGCATTCTAGAATGTACTGAGAGGAAAAAAAATTATTAGGGTGATAAGGTCCAAAAATTGAAAAGGGAATACGGCTCTTTGGTGTGGCTGTGTGAAAGGTCCCTAGAGAGGAGCAATGAGCTATGAGGATGGAGAGCTGGCAGGGTCTGTGTGTGTTCTCCGTAGTCTAGAGCTACAGATTATTGGTGAAAAAGCAATGGATGCCCTGACCCAAGTAAGCTCCTAGTTTGACACACAGTAGCAATCAGCAAATGTTTGTTAACTAAAACAAAGCTGGTCTTGGTTCTTGTGAGAAAGCATCACTAACTGGATTTCCTAACATTGTTTCTATAGAGAAGGGATTGTGTGAGATAGGCCAGTATAAGTTCAGGTGGGCTGGCACCTGAAGATGATCCTATAAACTATTTCCTTAATCATCTCCCCATCAAAACATTGAGTGGTCCCATATTGGGGAGAGGGGGAGGGCGAATAAAAAGCACATAAGTCACACTCTTGTCTTCATACTGACCTTCTTGACCTGGGAAGCATTTTATAAGGGTGACAGAATTGTACATTTCAATGAACCCAAAGGTCACTGAGCCTCGCCCTTTTACATTTGGGCACCATTTGGCCCCACTTTGAATACTCTCATTACAGGGAACTCTTCCCATGTTCAGGAGGCTGGTGTGGAACAGCATCCAGATGCAAGTGGAGGCAATGAAAAGAGGAAGGAAGGGGGACTAATCCTGTGAGAAGACCGTATGTCAGGCATTGACTTGGCATGCCACCTGTGATGTTTCATGCAATCCACCTGACAACCTTGTGAATGGGGATTAATATCCCTATTTTACAGGCAAGGAAACTGGGGCTCAAGGATATTGAGTCATTCGACCTAAATACCTATCTGTTAAGCAGTGGAGCTGGAATTCAAACTCAGGATGTTCTACCACCCATGCCCATAGTTTTTAGCCAAAATAAGAGCTTCTGATCAGACCAACAAAGGAAAACAATTCATATAGATCCTCAGGGGGCAGGGAGAGGAGAAGATGACCCTCCTGGTTTATGGGACCTCGGGGAGAGCGTAAGAGGATGCCAGCCAGGTTGAGGCAGGAATGTAGGAAGTGCTTCAGGACAGGATTACTGCACATTGGCAAGAATGGCCCTACCAGCTCCTATGTGGTTGGTTCACTGTGTGCCTGTGCCTGTGCCTGCCCCACGATGCACATTTTGGGCATTCTCCCCTTCTCACCCCCCTTTGCATGTCTCAAACAAAAGAGAGAGAGGGGGAGAGAGAGAGAGAGAGAGAGAGAGAGAGAGAGAGAGAGAGAGTATGGCTCAGGGGATCAAGAGTGCCCTGACTTGATCCCATAATCACATAAAGCAAGCCTCACCTTGTATCTGTTACCAGTTCTCCTTTGAAAACTACCAGAAAACTCATCCCATATTCCCTTTGCTTATGAAGCACTTTCATCCTTTCAACAACCATTGTCTCTTCTCTGAGCCTGGAACTAGGGATACAGAAACAATAACATCAATAGGTACAGAGTTCTGTGTGCTAGAAGCCCTCTAAGAGCTTATGTGTGCTTTCTTAATTAACATTAACAATAACCTGTGAGATAGATGTTACCTCCTTCCCATTTTACAGGTGAGGCCATTGACGCTCACTCATTCATCCAAATTCACACCAAGAAATTAATGGAGCTGGAATTTGAAATCAGAACTCAAGGACAGAACAATGAAGACTCTCAAGTAACTAACAGTTCACTAAAAGAGGAAGCCACGAGGGTATGTTGGTATGAGCCAGTGTGATGAGCACTACATTTGTGAAAGCAGAGTCTGAGTTAAAGAGGACACAGGAGCACTAACCCTGTTAAAAACACTTTATTCTAGGTGCTGAGCAAGTTATGTTAGTTATGTCACTTAATGCCTTCTTTGACCCTGTGGAGAGATTATATCCCCATTTTACACATGAGTACTTTGGACCAAGGTGACCTTGAGTCATGTGACCTAAATTATAAATCCAGTAATTTGGAGCTTTGTAGGTGAAACTCCTAACATGGATGCAGATTGAGGTGGAAGCTCTTGGATAAACAAGCAACATTTTAGCAAAGGGATTACAATTTGCATTGGCCAGAAATAAAAGACGATCAGGTCAGGACCAGAGGACATGAGAAGAGATGAGTGTGAAGAAAGGAGATGCTGAAGATTTTGGAGAACCACACTATGAAATGGAGACCTTATTCTGAAGCCAAAGGAGAATTAAGATGAGTTTAGGATCCTCCCTCTGACTGCAAAGTGGAAAGTGGCTCAGAGAGGTAACAAGAGAGGAGGCTACGTAGAAAACTATCACAATTACTAGGAGAGCAATGACAAGGACTGGGGATAAGGCTAAGGGATTGAGGTGACAGGATGAGTCTCAGAGGTACTGTATTGACTTCTGTTCCATTGACTGGGAAATTGAGGCTCAGAAAGGTAAGTTTCAGTCATTGTCAGAACTTGGACTCAAACCCTGAGCTTCTGGTTCTAAGGGTCCTTTCTGGATCTACTTATATCTTCTCCTTAGAATTCATTTTCTCACTCAATTTTGTTGTGGAATGAGTATCTACCATGAGCTACACATTCTGCTACATATTTTGAGAACATTTTTAATCACTAGCTATGACTGTTATCATCATTTTGAAATTATGAAATCAGAAGTCAGCAAAGCAAAACAAAACAAAACAAAAACTAGGCAGTTGTGTCTAAGATTGTGTAAATAAGAAAGCAGAGCCAGGATTTGAACCCAGGCTGTCTGGCTCTAAAGCCTACGTTCTTTCTGCTCTACCATGACAATGCCTGAAACAATACTCTTGCTTTTCCTTCCTCAAACTCTAACCTCCTCCAAGCCCCAGCACATTTTATTTTAGAAAGTTGCGTTTTCAAATGGAAAAAAAGACTGACTGAGGAAACACAGTATGTAATACATTCTTGAATAAAGTTATTTTTGTCCACAGTGCTTTCTCCTCTTTGGAGGAATTACAGAAGGTTCAGATCAGCAGAAAAGCAGCCTGGAAATTTCATGCTTTAATAAGTTCCAAATATTTTTGAGTTATTATTTACTTATTTTCTTAGGAAGTAAATTCTACACTTGGAGGAAGGGGAGGCCAACAAGTGGCCACATTTACTGTCAAGAAGTAAGGCAACCAGAAAAACCATGATGTCCAACTATTACTCTGCTACTATGGGTTAACTATATACACTAGCTCGTGCAGTTGTCCTGACCATCCTAAGCGTGCTTATTTTACAGACCAGAGAAAGAGGTATCTAGAAAGGTGGAGGACTTTCTCAACATCACCCAGAGGAACATCAGCGGAGGTTACATTCAAATAGAGGATTCATGTCACAAAAGTTCCTTTGTACTGCAGTCTACCACAACCAACTCCATGGTGAGCCTAGCTCTTCTCCTTTTTTTCCTATTCCTTATTTTATGAGAAAGTAGTGGATACAACTACCATTAGGGTATAATGTGAGGAGAAGAGCAAAGACAAACTCTCTAAAACCTACAATTTTCCTTCTCACTATCTTGCTTTCTGAATTTGCACAATTACAAAGCCATCTCTATGAGAATGTGGGAAGGATCTTGAACTAAGTCTGGCCCCGAGGTGTAGCCTTGGCTTGGCTATGCCATAGGTGCAGGTCTACAGACCAATCACTCTGTTTACTGGCCCTCGGTCTCACCATTGGTAAAGTGATAAATTTAGAAGACAACTAGGGGCCTTTCATGGATTGATATTTTAGGATATTAGCATTTCATGTTAGCATGAAATGCAGGGGATAAATTCTTAGAGCACAGGTAAGCATATACAGAACAGAAGAGGCAGAGGTGTAGAGTGGAGAAAGAGAAAGCGAGGGGGCTTATGTTAGGTAAGAGTAAGTCTCCAGTGGGGGCGTGTGAGAAACAGGCCAAGGTGGTCACTCTTTCCACTTGTCCAGAGCCTTGCTGGTAAGCTTCATCCCAACTCAGAGACCCACATGACTGAGAGAACACCAAGCAAGGGCTGATTTAAATCTGGGGTTGAATGGTTGAACAAGGTAGCAGAAGGCAGCTAGTGACAGACTTTCCAGTCACTGTGAATGCCCTGAGAGATCAGGCTGTGTTGCAAAGCCGCTCTTTGCTACATGGCGGCCAAGCTGGTGGCCTAGGACAGCCAGACATAATAGCAGAACCAGCCTAGCCCTCCCTCTTTTTCCCTGGCTGCCATTTTCACATGAAAACCATAAAAGATCCCAGAAATGGGAGGTGCACTTAATGGGGTTTTTTGGCACCAAGAAATTAATCTTTTTTAAACTGAGGGGAATTTTTTTTTTCCTAAAGATCTTTGGCAAACAGGAGTTAAATTGCTTCCAGGCCTCATGAAAGGTATTTTGTGCAAACGAGGTGTGATTTACACTTCCTTTAATTAGTCTGAACCCTGGAAAAAGAGAGAAATAATAGAAAACAAGAGCTATGTAGAAAACAAGTCCAAACAGCCCTAAAATAACAGTTTTATAAAAGCATCAGTTGAGGGTGTTAGAAGGAGACCAACAACAAAAAAATCCTTCTAATTCTGGGAGTGGAGCAATTACAAGTGAATTGAAGTTTTGTTGGACTCTTTTCCCTAGAGATGGGGGTGGGGAGAAAGTCTGGCAGATGTGAGCTTTAGTGTTCTCAGAATGAGTTTCAAGTTCTGGTTGACCTTCCTTCCGTTAAGCCTCAGTCTTTTCTAAGGGCATTTAGGGTCTAGGGAGTCAGAAAACCAGGACAGAAGCAGGACGGTTCTTTTTGCAACCACAGACTTTTAACCGTCAAGCTTACCTCACAGCTGGGTGGCAATGTATCATTTTGGAAGGGCAGAGCCTCTGGAATCACACACCTTGGTTCAAATTTTAGCTCTGCCATTTTTCACCCAAGTGACTCTCAAATCTTTAATCTTCTGACCACTCTCTACTTCTGGAAGTTTTCTCTTCCAAGCTGCTCTCTCCCCTTGCTATTCTGGTTGCTCTGTCAGGTTATTCCAGCTTAGACGTCTTTAGGATTAGGCTCATCTGCCTAGTAGTTGGTTGCTGCCACTGTTGAAGACAAGGTTGAAGGCCGTTTTTCCTCTTGGTCAGCTGACTATCAAGGGCATGTGTGTCTTGTTTCACTGCTCATCTGACAATGCTCAGAATTCTATTCCAGGCAGGTCTCCTCCCTTGGCTCTGGTCTTATTATCAATTGTCTTGCTACACATTTACTTGGATGTCTCCAAGTACTGCACCTCAGATTCAACACATCCTAAAGTGAACTCAGGATTTTCTACCTTATTAAACTCCTCTTCCCAAGACTTTCTTCTCAGTGAAGAGATATACCTATCCATGCAGAGATCATCTTTGAATCCCGCTTCTCCTTTTACATCTGCTCCAAAACCAGGTCCAGTTGATTTAATTTCTGTGCTGATGATAATGTGTGATCCAAATGCACCTGGACCCGCGTTATACAAAACAGGAGTAGTTTAGGAAGATGGTCTCTGAGCATGTCTTTGCTCAAACCCTGTGTGGCAAAGCAACTGTGATCAATTCACTTCAGCCATTATTGTCTTCTTAACTTGCCAATTTGTAATCTACAACAATCTCTGGGCTCCTCCAAACCTTGATCCCAGGAGTTCTTAGAGGACTTTTAAATTTGGGGGGACAACATAGCATGAGCAGCCTTAGGTCAATCTTTCTCTTTACTAATCTCATCCTTCTAACTATTCTTCTCCTGCAGGAGCAAAAGGAAAGGAAAAAGAAACCCAAAACTACCTGTACAGCAAAAGGAATGGAATGGCTGAGTCCACATTCTACACAGCCTTAACAACAGTTTCTTTCTATTTTGTGCTTCTGCATGTAACAGATACTTGACTACTAAGCTATATCCCAGCTCCTTAAGAACAATTTTATTTGATTTGGTGGAAAAGTCAAAGGCCGATAGCTCCATTCTATTTCTAGAATTCATGATAATTTCCTGTCCATACATGAAGAGTAATGAACCAGAAACCCCAGGCTTAACTCCTAGCTCATCTAACTCCCTGAAGGATCTAAGATCAGTCCCTCCTATCTCCAGGGCTTGATTCTCTCACTATAAAATTAAAGGGTTGAGGTAGATGATTTATGTGAGCTATGGCAGCTCTAAGGCTTGCATATATCTTATATAGAGAATAGTGGAAAGGTCCGTGGATTCTCCTTTGCAGCTTGCCTTGAAAATCACATGTTAGCTGGGCATGGTGCCACACACCTGTAATCCCAGCACTTGGGAGGCTGAGGCAGAGGATTATGGGTTCAAGACCAGACTGGGATAAACTGTGAAATTCTGGCAGAAGGAAAGAAGGAAGGAAGGAAGCAATACACATCTTTCTCATGAGAGAAAGAATAAAAATAATGATGATAATGATGGTTGATATTTACTAAGAACTCATTATGTTGCACATACTAATATCCACAGTTAAGAGCAAAATTAAAACCAAAAACAAAATGAAGAAATTGAGTATCATATTCAGTGGTAATGGGCTATATTTCCATCAACAGGTGAATGTATAAAGAAAATGTGGTATTTATACTCAATGGATTACTACTCTGTCATAAAGAAGGATAGATGAGTCATTTGTAGGAAAATAGTGGCACCTTGAGACTATAATATTAAGTGAAATATACCAGACACACAAGCTGATTTATCACATGATTTCTCTTATATGAGAAATCTAAAATATAGAGAATTAAAGAGCAAAATAAAAGATAATAGGGAACGGGGTGATAAATGTTTTGCAAAAGAGAGAGGAACCAAGAATGGAGAAGGGGGGAGGAAAGGAAAGGGAAGGGAAGGGAATGAAAAAAAGAATTAAGATGTGTTATGTACTTGTACCACAATGAATGTAAAAATTATGTATTGCAAATATGTATTAAGAAAAATTAAAATTATGTAACTGAGATATCAAACCTTGGGCTGACTGATAGCCAAGCCTGTACTGGAGAGCACTCTCTCTCTTTGTGTAGACATATTTTTCACTAAGATTATTGGTACATTTTAGGTATGAAATACAGTTTACATTCATCATCGGGATCTTGTACCTTTACATGATGTATCTTTGTTCTTATTTTTTCCCAATTCCCCTGTCCTCCCTTCACCCCTTCCACCCTTCCCTATTTACAAAGACTTTTTTCCATTTTTTTCCTTTTCTCATATTTTTTCTTTTCCTTTCTTTCCTTTCCCATACCCCTCCCACTTCCCCTACTCTTTTAGACCTTTTCTTCCTATTACATAATATCAATTATACATTTTTTTTAAATTACATTATCAAGATTTAGAGGACCTAACCACAGTTTTTACAGAATTTAAAAGGATACAGAAAGCATATTACAAAAATCTTTTTTGAAATAAATCTGACAACTTCTATGAAGTACCTTGGAAGACAAATTAATGGAACTGACTCTGGAAGAAATATAAAATTTGAATAGCACCTTTTAAAGAAAGTATATTCCTAGCTAGAAAACCTATCTATATGAAAACAACAGGATCAGATACATTTTAACTGATAAATTATGTCAAATATTTAAAGCAGAAAAAAGAAGAAACACTTCTCCCCTCATTTTAGCAAATCAACATTGTGGTAATGCTAAAACTGGATAAAGATAATAGAAAAGTATGAACATAAAAATTTGTTTAACAAAACAAACTATTAGAAGTCAGATCTGGCAGTACGTAGTAAGTGGTTTTATTACAGGGATGGCAGTTTGGTTCAGCATTGGAAGATCCACCCCCATAAGTCATCATTTTAACAGAGGAAAGGAAAAAGCCACATGATCCTATCAGTAGTTGCAGAAAAAGTATTGGACTAAATTCTATAGATGTTCATGGTAAAAGCTATCAGGAAACTAGGAGTAGAACAGAACCTTCTCAACAGATCAAAGACATGTACTCCATACTTCCAGAAAAAACACCTTGTATGAATGGAAAAGATACAATGATTTCTCCCTAAGGTGGGAACAAGGTCAGATATGCCTACTCTTCATCTGTCCATTAAACTTTGAAACATAGGCCCAAACCAAAGTAATCTGGCCATAAAAGTAAACAAATAGCATAGGATTGGCAAGGTAGAAGCAAAATCTTTATATGTAGATGAAATGATCATCTACAGAGAAAATACTAAGAAATCTCTAGGA
>NW_004624760.1:18662627-18683401 GCF_000247695.1 Heterocephalus glaber | reverse complement strand
TCATGAAAGTATCTTATTTCTCCATCAGTTTTGAAGGATAGTTTTCCAGGGTACATTAATCCGGGTTGGAGGCTGTTTTCCTTTAGAGCTTGAAATATGTCACTCTTCAGCTCTTCTTGCCTTGAGGGTTTGTATTGAGAAATCTGCTGTGATTCTGATGGGCTTTCCTTTGTATGTGATTTGTTTCTTTTCTATAACTCCTTGTAGAATTGTGTTCTCCTGTTGGTTTTCTGGAATCTTAACTATTATATGCCTACGTGTAGATTTTTTTTTTATCATGGCTAGTTGGAGTCCTATATGTCTCCCTTATCTGTATGCCAAGTTCTTTTCCCCTGCTTGGGAAGTTTTCTGCCATCACTTCTGTGAACAGTTTTTTTTTTTTTTTATGTCATCTGCACTCTCTCTTGTTTCTTTACTGACTCTGATTAGTCTTATGTTATTCTTCTTTGCATCATCTAGAAGTTGTTGGATTGATTTCTCATGGTCCCTTACTATTTTAAAGAAATGTTTCTTTTCCTGGTCACTAATTGCAATTTTATCTTCTATATCTGAAATTCTGTGCTCACATTGGCTCATTCTGCTGCGTAAACTTTCAATGGAGCTCTTAATCTCCTGGAAATCTGTTTGCATCTATTTTATAGATTCCATTTGTTTCCTATGTTGGGATTTAATCATGTTCCTCAGCTCCTCTATTTTTTTTATCCGTGTCTGCTCCAGATTTATTAATCATGTCTTGCACTATGGCTACAATCTCTGCTATTATCTGAGAAGTTATTTCTGATTTCATTTTTTCCAGATCCTCTTTTGTTGCCAGTTTAGGGAGTCCAGGTGTTTGAGTATCAGATTTTTCCATCTCGTTTCCCTTTGGGGTTGCCTTAGGTGATCTGGAAGTCTGGTTTTGAGACTTGTTTACGTGTCTTCTCATTTCAACAGATGCAGCCTGCTGTGCCTTTGTTGAGGCAACTTTTTGCCCACCCAGTGGTCTTCAATTCTCAGCAAGCCACAGAGCTGCCTTTTCCCTGCTGCTCACCAGTACACTAATTCCTGGGTTTAGAAAGGTGGCATTCTGGATTCCTAAGCTGACCTGTTGTCTGGGTGGGCTTCTGGCTGGGGCCTGTGCACACTTGGGGTGGTGTGCCACTGGCTAGGACCCCTATGTAGCTGTTGTCTGGGAGGGCCATTGGCTGGGGGTTGTGCACCCCAGGTCCTGTTGTATGAGCAAGCTTCTGGCTAGGGTCTCACACACTTACTGATGGTATTGGAAAGAACCTCTGGCCGTTGCTTGTGTGCCTGTGCAGCTCTTCTCTAGGCAGGCCCTTGGCTTGGACCAGTGTGCCCCACCCTCTGGAGTCAGGGTGGAGCCCTGGCTGGGATCTGCTTGCAGCTGTGCTGCTCTGGTCCACACCGCTGCTCCTCCAACTAAAGTGGTCTGGTATGCCTTTATTGCAGAGATTTTCTTCACTTTCCCATTGGGCTTTAATTTTCATCAAGGGACCTCAGAGAGGCCCTCTTTCTGCCGTTCACTTCTACTTTGTCTTCTGAAGCTCAGAACAATGTCCTTTATGACCCTTGCAACTCTCTGTGGTGTGGATCCAGGTAATGGCTCAGCACAGCTGGGGGGGGTGGGGGGGGCTGTGCTGGCACCCGTGAGGCTCACCTCCTTAGCTCTCTGGGGTGGTGGTACAGCCTCTCTAGCCATTTTTGTTATTGCTGGTATTGTTGTTATTGTGCCTGTGTTTCTTCACCTATTCATTCATGCTACAAATGCTTCCTAAGTACTTTCTCTGTGCATGAAACTATGTAAACACAAGGAAGCATGAGTAAAGAGCCATCAAGAAACTCAGGTTGGCTCACAGTTTGATCAGAAGGTTTAGAAAAGTTATCTTTCCAAAGCACCACTCTGATCATGTTTATGATCCTCCTCAAATGCTTCAAAGGCTCCTCTTTGCCTACAGGATAAAGTCCAAAGAGCTTAGCCTATTTTCTAATCCCTCTGTGATCTGGCCCCTATCTCATATCCTGTCAACCTCATTCATCCAACAACATTTGTTCAGTGCTAACTTTGTGCCAGATGCTGTACTGGAGTCTAAGAATGCAAGGCTCAGTGACACAGACTTAATCCCTGCTCCCCTGAAGCTTGTAGATATTAATCAAATAATTGCACAGATATTTTGATACAGAGTTATAATTCTCTTAAACTTTCAATGGTCCAGTCTCACAAGACTCAGGGGCCCTCATTCCAGCAGATGCTTCCTTGCAATAAGCATACAGTAATACAATTCTCCTTGTTCTCTCTAGATGTTCAGGTGACTTTGAACAATATGATTTGCTCTATGAACCAAGCAGAAGTATCTGTTTCTTTTGTTCCCATTAGTATATTTTTATTTCAAAAAAGCTTTTCAACAATAGGTTGAAACTCTTTGTTATCTATTACCATAGAATACCATGTTTCCCCCTTTTTAGGAGTCATTGTGCTTATAATCACTAGTTGTGTCCTTTATTAGTCTAAGTTTTAAGAGGACAAAGTTTGCCTACTCTTGGTCATCAATCAATTTCCAGCACTTGACTGCACTTGGCACACTATAGACATTCAGTACATGCATTGGATACACTGAATCATCTTTAACTACATGGAGCCTTTATTCAAAAGGAGACTGTGGTGGACATAGATTCCTACCATTTTTTATGGGCAAACAGAGCCTGAGAGGAGAAGGAACTTCCTAAATGTCAAAAAGAGAGTTGCTTAATTAAAGTTGGAACCAAAAGGAATCATATGTCTTGAGCTTCAGCTATAACACACCTGTTCACAAACCTTGAGTCTGAAATGGTAGCAAGATAGGTCCTCTGGAGAGGCGCATAACCTGGGGGAAAGCCAGCATCTCCAGCCTTTGCTGTATATGAATTTACCTCAGAGAGACTCACTGAGTAGACTATTCCAGCTAGAAAAGCCCATCTTCATGGGAGAAAGCTTTGTTTGCCCCCAAACAAGGCCTCCCTCTAACCCAAACTCTCCAAAATATCACTTCCTATTATGTCTCAATAACCAAATTTAACCCACCCACAAATCAAGATTAGATCTGTGAGCTCACATAGCCTCAATCACTCAATTAAGAGGAGGGAAAATCTGATCTTCTCCAAACAAAGTGAAATGTGACATAACTCAGTTGCTAGGATTCTGTCTCGCTCAGGAAGGAGAAAAGCTGGGGAAGAATGGGTGGGTCATTCATGAGAAGGAATTTCCCAGGGAATCTGAGTGGTGTGAAACTCTAGATCTCAATGTTCCAGCCACCAAAACAATGCTAGAGGCAAGGTCCTGGATTTAGTAGGGCCTGGTACCAATGGTGAACTTCATTCCTAAACCCAGAAAATCCCAGAGGGAAATAGCCTTGACAACATATTCAAGCCAATTCAGAGTGCAAACACCTCCCTCTTAATAAAAAAAAAAAATCCTTTTCTTTCTCTGGGCTGTAATCTTCATATCCATAAAATCAGAGCTGATAGGAAGTTGACTTGAATAACATCTAATGTCTTTTCCAATGACTATGGTCTCTGAGTCAGTAACTCAAAGTCTGGCATATCCAAAAGGGTAAGGATTCTGACAAACCTGGATGGACCTGGGTTCATATCCCAGTTCTGTCTTAGATGAGTGATTTCTCCTGAGTATGTTTTCTCTTTAAAATGAGAATAACAACTTCTACTTCACAGAATCACTACAATTATTTGATAAAGTATATTTGTTATCATTAACACAGTGTCTGGTATACAGATGTATTCCAGTAAATGGTAGTCATTACTCCGAGAAAGTCTTTGGGCTTTGGCTAATTATTCAAGAATGCAACATTTATGGATAAACTTTTGATAGAGACTTTGAGTTTAAAAAAGAGTAGTGTTCTCAAGTTAAATATTTTACTAATTCATCAGCAACTTCTCATCTGCTAGAGGCCACCAATTCACAGCTGAAGGAACCTACTTTCCTAAAGTCAACTGGCCATGTCTAAAAAGCAAAACCATTCCAGATATCCAGATCTCAGCCTACCATATGAGGGTACCACTCTTTTTATGTGGTCAGTTAGTATCAGGGACCCTCTTGTGAACTTAGGGTAGATAAACTGAGGTAGCTTCTGTTGTTGACTGGGTCATGGAATTGATTTGGGGCCACACATGTTGCCATCCCTGGATTTTATTTTTCCCTTTCTTACATACTAGAGATAATGATATAAGGGTCTAGATTGTTGAAATAATTGATGCTGACTATTCCACATTCTTTCAGAGTGGGTAGTTAGCAACAAGATGAGGGATCCTTAGTAGCTGGGTACCAACTATACCTCTTATTAGCTATATGTCCTTAGTTAAATCCCTTTCTCTTTCTCATATTCCATTTACATACCTAGAAGATGAACCCAAGTACACTCCACATTATAAGACTGTTGTAACTATGAAACAATACAAAAAAAGCACTTTTAAAGTAGGAGATACTATTGAGAGGGAGCAGATCTTCCTTTCAATGGCAAGTATCTTTTTCTTATTTTTCTAATCTTAGAGCAATTGTACTTCCATGTAGACATGAATATGAAGGCTCTGTTTCCATCTCGCCCTATAGAAAGGTAATCAGTATTTGTTTTTTCCTGTCATTTAGAGTGACCTGAGGGAAAACGAGCCTTAAGTCCAGAGCCTTACTACAAGACTAAAACCTCACCCAAAACTTGAGTCAAATGAAGAATGAGGCACTGGCATAAACTATGCCAAAAATATCCACCCTCTGCTTTCCAGGATCCCAAATGACACTGGTCATTGAAAACCCTTCCCTGTAACCTAGAGGGAAATTTCAGCTCTGCTTAGGATGAATTTAATGCCCAACAATAGTGTTAAAATCCAAAAGACCTTTCAAAAACTGTGACCTTCTATTGAAAGACTGAATTTTGTTTAATTGTATCTTGCAAAACTCGAAGACCTACAAAATAGGTCAGAAGTAGGGATATAACTTATTGGTAGATTGTGACTTTGGCATGCACAAAGACCTGAGTTCAGTCCCCAGTACACAATGCTGAGAAACTCATTATCTCTCTTGCAGGTAGTCTCTCGCCCTTTGGTTTGTGGCGAGAGAAGGGAAAGTTGCATCGGACCTCCCAAGTATGTCCTCTTTGCCTGTAATTCCTGCTACTTCCGCATAATGTTACTATGAAAAACGCGAGTTTTTCATGGCTCTATACAAAGTCATGGTGGATGAGGAGCCATTAGAAAAAAGCATTATAGAAATCACTGTCGTTCTTCAAAAGAGAGTAATTTCATTCCCTAAAGAGGACCAAGCTTAGGTTTCCAAGTCTCCATCACTACAGTTTATGTTTCATTCTTCATTCTTAGGTAATGGCTACCATGACGTAATGGTTGCGTAAACCACAGCTTTCAACCAGATACACCCATTACACTTCATCCTCTCTCATTCGCAGTACTCCTAGATGTTAGTATGATCTTAAGCCTCGGAGATTCTAAAACTCACAAGGGAAAGAGATCAAGATCTTCCACAATCAAATGTTCATAGCTGCTCCCAAAGACCTTTGAACTTTACATATTTGCTAAAGAAGTGATTCAGTGGGGTGGCTTTGTTTAATCCACAAATTGGTTAATGCCCCCCCAATAATCTTGTAGGTGTTACATTTATGTAATTAATATAGAACTTTTAATTTCAAAAGAAATAAAAAAGAAGAGGAAGAGGAGAAGGAAAAGGAAGAAGGAGGAAGAAAAAAGAGGAAAAAAGAGGAATAAAGGTCTTACATCTACCCAACAATATAGGAATGAATTTCACAGTATGTTGAACAAAAGAAGCCAGATACAATAAAAGGCATATTATATGATTTTTGAATAAAGTTTGAAGAAAAGAAAAAGTAATCCATGTTTGTAATTAGAAATGAAGACAGGGTTTTACCTCAAGATCGTGTTTTACCTGAATGAAAGAATAGGATAGGCTTTATGAAGCTGGTATTATCTGGTTTGTTAGTGTGGTCATATCATTGTATTCACTTTAATAAAATGCATCAAGGTCTACATTTATGATTATTGCTCTTTTCTACATGAATGTTATATGTCTATAGAAATTTCAAATTTCAAAAGAATGGAGAGCATAATATACATATTGAATAACATTAAAAACATAAAACATTAAAATCTTAAAAACATAAAAACCACACAGATTATTCAGCCAACTCATTTTACAGATAGAGAAACTAAGGCTCATAAATAGAAATACCAAAATCACACAAGGATTTACAGTCAGAATCAGGTCTCCTGCAACCCACAGCTCATGGAATTTTGCCCTTCATGATGTTGGCTTCCTTCTTCAGATGACAAAAAGAAGATGTGAATGTGAGCCATGCATCAGAATTTCACAACACAACATTTTTTAGATGCTGATTAATATTAATATCTGCCTTGCAAATGGCCTCAGCATCTGAAACATGGCAGATGTGGCTATACAAATGTGTTGCCTGTGACACATGGGTTTGAAAGAGTGGGATGGAGACAGCTCTTGAGTGGAGGAAAAAAAGAAGAGTTTATCTGCCTGGAATGCAATGGGAATAAAGATTCCAAGGAGGTCATCCAGGGAGAAGCTGTGCCTGAACCCCAGAGAAGACTTGGTGCATTCACTGACATTCCAAACATCTGTGCTTTTGCAAGGGAGATAAAAGGGAATCTGCTTCTCTGCCTCAAGGCATGATATATGGGCTTCTGAGGCACTGGGTGTGGGCTGCTGTTGAAGGCATGATGCAGGATTTGATGGATGAAGGCTGAAGCAACTCACTGGGCCACACATTAATAAAAATTATCAACCTGTCCTGTATGGTGGGGTAGAATGTTAATGCCATTCTCTGTGTGGATGTCAAAGACAGAGAATGTCTGGAGGAAGCTAACCTGCTTTCTATCTTTACCTTGATTCCACTTGTCCAAATTAGATCTTCTGTTCTTCTGCCAAGGTCCTAAGTAAGCCAAGTCTAGTAGGATGTACTCCAAACCAAAACCACCCATGATACTTCACTTGTCTCTAGTCATTCTTGACTAAGAATGAGAAGGTATATTCTAATCACAATTTAAGCTATAAACACCTCCCATCATACTCCATTGCCCAAAGAATATAGTTCAGGTATGTTAACATTCACGACCCTCCCTTGACCACAAACTCTGGTCTATCTCATACTGTCCTCCTCTAGGCATCTCATTTCCATCTCCATGCTATGCTTCATGCTTTTCCATCTGTCTGAACTTCCTCCTTATTGCTTTCTACTACTGAAATCCTTTCCATCCTTCCAGGTTGAGGTCAAAGTCTACTTTTCTCCATAAAGGTCCCTAAGATTACCAGATTCCCAAACCAAACTAATGCTTCCATTGTAAATTTCTGCAACTATTTAGTCATATTTCACTTTTACCATACTATCATGCCACTGTCCATTTTTCATTTTCTAAACTGAGTGCTGCAAAAAGATGGGATAATATTTATGTTTTCTACTGATTTTGCATGAATGTAGCAATATGCTGGGCATGTACAGTTGTTTGATATATTTATTTTCTGAAGGACCATGTGAAAGAATCCTAGGGGCTTCTGCCATTCCTCCTCTGATTTAAGCCTCATTTGCAGTGGGCAGTTGGTGAGTTCAGATTCATTTTGTGCTATGCTACACCAAGACCTCCCACCTCAAGTATTTGCCAGGTATGCTTTTCTACTTTCTGCTCCAAGGCCTTCTCTGATGACTGAAGAACTCTGTCAGCTCCTAAGGATGAGCACAGCCCAGAAGTATGAGAAATAGCAAACTCTAAATAATAGTCCTAAAGAGCCAAAGCAGCTTTGTATCCCTCTAGTAGAAATACACTTGATACACTAGTAATAACATCGTGAACACACACCTGCATCTTCTTTTGGTATCACTGTTCATAATCCTTCATACCTGTTCCTAATGCATAGCTATCAAATAAACTGTCTGTTCCTAATCCTTGCTTGGACTCTGATTTTTGGATTATCAAAATGAAAATAAAATAGAACAAGATGAGGAAAAAAATCTTCACCTTAAATTACAGTTAGGTCTGTTTCTGGCATTTCTGTAATGCCTAGGACCAATATCAATGTCAGCTAGAAGTGTATCTGAAAATAGGTGCTCCTAGTATCAATTGAACATATAAAAAACAGCCTTACATATAAATTCATAATCATCAAAACAGAGGCCCATGTAGCTAACTGTAGGTGAGAAATATCTGGAAAGTTCAGTCTCACTAACATTTGATTTTGCTCTGTCACTTTAGGTTCAGTCAGTTGACCGTGCTCATTGGATCTCATTTTTGTAATCTGCCATCTCCCCTACACAAGCCCATACTCCCTTGAGATGCTTAGCTGCTGCAGCACAGGCAGATCTGATCTTCTCATAGCATGATTCATCAAGCTCATGATGACAATACATGAAACATGGTGACCAGCAGCCTCTGGCCCAGGATGTGACCCCTCTGAGCCATGTTGTATCTGACTCCTGCCTTGAAAACAATGCCCAGGGCCACAATTTCCCTCGTGTCCCCAATCAAAAATATGCCCCTAAATTTTTATTTGTTTTTTTATTACATTCTTCTCTTCTTTATGTCATTAAAAAAATCCTTCTCCCTTCAGGGATTTCTTGAAAGCTATTATGAGTAGGGATATAGAGCATGGGCTTCTAAGTAAGAAATAATTAGTTTCAAAATCCTTAATAACTATGTGCTTTGTCAGCAAGTGACTATATGCTTCTTCTTTTTCAGTGTTCTTTTTTACCAGTACATGTTTGCAGTATGTAACAATTATATTTATCATGGGGAGTTGGTATAAATATACATTTCTAAGTCCTAGTTTTCCCATTTGTGAAATGAATATATAGTTGCTTTTCAGAACAATTCTGATGACTAGATAGCATAACCTAGAATATAAGTACTCAATATGCCTTAGTTTGTTTCTCATTGCTAAGACAAAATACTTTAACTCAAAGTTAAAGGAGGAAAGGTTTACTTAGCCTACAGTTTGTAGAGGTTTCAGTCCATAATTGGCTGGGTCCAAGGCAGGGTGGCATGGCAGACAAGCATCATAGGAGAAACAGTTCATGGTGGGCAGAAGGTAGCAAAGCAAGCAAGGGGTAGGGGGGACAAGACAACCCTCTTTCTGTCCTTTTTATTGTACCCAGGCTACTGAGATCAGGGTGGTGGAAAATCAATCAGTGGACTGATTTAGTAATCACCCACCCTTAATAGTAGTACCTTTAATCCTAGCATTGTACCATGAATCAATCACACTCTCTAGATTCAGCCACCTCTGAAAAAGCCCCACCTATGACTCCATGAGGCTTTGGGGGGACATCTAGGCCTAAGCCATAAATAATTATTGACTTCCTTCCCTTTTCCTTTAAGAGCTTTGCACTTCTCACAATGCTTACAGAATTCCTGGTATGGAGTAGGTGCTTAACATGTTATTTCCCTTGGTTGAGGTTTCTTTATATTAGATACCTTTCTGCTCTTAACTTGCAATGTGACTACCTGTTTTCATGACCTCTGATAATAGCATAATTTATATTTTGGTCACAACAACACAGTATGGAATGAGGCAGGCATTTTTCTCCATATTGATCTTACATTCAAGAGCAGTAGAATCTGTACACACCGTTGATGGGATTGTAGAATGGTGCAGCCACTAGGGAAAATGGCATAAAGGTTCCTCAAACTTAACATGTAGCTTAGTGGTAGAGTGCTTGTCTAGCATGCATGAGATCCTGGAACTGAAATCAGAATCTTAAAGAGATATCTGCATCCCCATGCACATTGTAGCATTATTCTTATTAGTCAAAATAGAGGAAAATCCAAATATCATCAACAGATAAATGAATAAAAAAGTATGTACATAACACATAATTTAAAAAAGAAATAAATGCTGCTATTTGCAACAATGCAGATGAACCAAAACCATATTATGTACATGAGATAAGCCAGCCACAGTAGAATCAATACTGCATAATTCAAATTACATAAAGAGTCTAAAACAGTCAAATTTTTAAAAGAATAGAATCATGGCTCCCAGTAGTGGAGGTGATGGAGAAATGAAGAATTGCCTTTCAATGGTGTATAAATTTTCTGTTTTGTAAGATGAATAAGTTCTAGAGATTTGCTGTAAAATACAGCACCTATAGTTAGCAGTATGGAAATATGCACTTTTATAGAGTACAAGGATAGATATTATAAATGTTATTACAAACACATAAACAAGAAGAAAAGGAAATTTGTGGATGTGTTTGGTCTTGGTTGTGGTGATGGTAAAAAGAGTGTATGCACACAATGAAACACATCAAGATGTATACATTAAACCTATGCAATTTTTACATGTTAAATATACCTCAAAAAAGCTAATTTAAAATAAAAAAGTAAAGAAACAAAAAATAAACAGGTGGAAAAATGAAGTAATTTCAAAAAATGTTAAGTGACATGCAAGTAATAATATTGGGAAATGTGATATGAAATGATACAGAAGCAATATTATGTTTGAGTGTTAAAGAAGTATCTATCTCATTTCTGTGGAGAAGAGATAGGATTAAGACCTGAATTCTATAAAGAAACTGGTAATGCAAACAACTAGGGTGGGAGGAAGATGGAGAATTCTAAGCAGAGGGAAATAGATATGAGTAACCAGCCTGATGTTTCTGAGGGCAAAAGTAGGCAAGTATTGTTACTACCTTCACACATTAAGTTATCTGAAAGTCAACTCAAGAAAGGAAATAGGTTAGATTACACTATTTTCTTTCCCCAATATAACAGGAAGTATCCCTTAGGATGGTTATGGAGAAGAATTTACTTTCTTGCCTATTAGAATATATGGTTTCCATTTGTGTCTAGCCTTTGAAAATGGTATTCTCATTTGCTGGGGATAATTCTCCCCAGAACAGAGACTCTCCCAAAGGATGCCTGCTTCCCAGGAGTCTGAAATAATCAGTGTGTGAACCCAAAGCCACTGTACCTTTTTGGCACTTGAGTGGGAAGGAATTATTCTAGAACTTTTGATCTATCTCCTAGGATCTACAGAATTACATTCACAAAGTCTGAATGACCTCAGTCAAATCACTTCTTTTCTCTAAGTCTTATTCCTTACCTGTGTGAGTGAGAGATGAGGGGTATGTAGAGGACATTAGGGAACGAGCTATGATCTCTAGGGTTCTGTCCAGATTTTCTGTGACTGTAAAAGCCCTTGGGAATCTTGGCCCTAAGGAACTTTGATGTGTTGGAAATCTCTGCTGTGTCATGGATGTCACCTAGGCTTGAGGCTTTCAATGGGTTAACAGTCTCTAAAAGTGAGCTGGAAAGAAACCTGGCAATTATGGATTAAAGGGCAATTACAACAAGGCCTATAATTGTTCTCTTATAAGCTAATCCTCATTCTTTCTTAATAACCAAATTCTCTTTTTCCAAAGAACTCCACTATCACTTTTTCCCACTGGGGTGGGTGAAGCCACAGCAGGACAGAGTAATTGAGTTCTCCTTGTGGCATTCAGGTTCAGGTAAGTATAACTCCTTGATCTCATCTCAGATGACTCCAGGCATGTTCCAAGAACCTCTGCTTTAGGAGGCAGGATGGCATGACTCAGAGAAAACGATGTCAATTGCAGGAAGTTTATGAAGATCAGGAACAGTGTTGGTGGAGAAATCCATGCCTCAATATTCCCAGAGGCAAATGGTGCAGGGAATCAAAACTGAGCTGGACCCAGAAGGCCCTGCCTGTGCACTGATCACAAGTTATTCATCATGAACCTGAGGGGATGTTCCTTGCCCTCAGGGACTCAATTTTCTCATCTGCACAGTGAGGGGGTTGGCTTATCTGTTAAGTGTCATGGGGACATAACATTTTAAGATGCTAAGAAGCATGTGACAAAATGGGCTACTTCAGAGACTCAGTTTCTGCGTTTGTAAAAATGAACAGTAACTTCATTTTAGAATTATTGTGGGGATTCAATAAGTTTAGTGCAGCATCTTTCATCATGCAGTGCACTCATTTAATGTTTATCCATTAAGCTTTTACTCTAAGACAGACTATGATAGGAAAGAATTCATGGAATTCCATAAAGAATCCATAGTCTTTATCCATCGAATAAAGAATGAGGGAGATAGTCTCACAGACCTAGAAGTCTTGTGGGGTACAAGGCAAATATTCAAAAATGGAAACAGCTTTAATGAGGCATTCATTTCTGTTACTATAGAATAGTTACATCAAAACTTCTACCCATCTGATGGGCAAAACAAAAGGCAAAACTCTTCCAGCATATGGTGAATATCTCAAGGGCAGATGTTTTCTGGCCCTCCCATAAATTAGAGATAACTGTAACACATCTAAATTTGTACAGACAAAAGTGGATAATATAAATTAGTGTGGTGGACTGGATGTCCAAAATCTAGAAGAGGACTATGCAAACTAGAGTTTATATGCATTCTCTTAAGTGAGAGCTGCTACTCAACCGTTCTGCCTACCGTGCCATTTAGGAACGTGAGCCCAAGGCTTCCGGAATCTACTATTTTCAGCAGAAGCCAAGAATCAAAAATTTTATGTAAAATTTATCCAAATTTCCAAAGATGGCAACTTATTCAAATATTTTTAAACATTATGTAGCCACTTGCTTTCCAACTCTAGTTTAAGGCCAATTATTGCAGATGAGCAAGAGCACTATATACACTTTCAAGGAAGAAGATAGGAGAAAGGGAAAAGGAAGAATGATTATTGATCATTCTCTATGTTCCAGGCAACTCACACACACCATAAACTGTTTTATATATTGCTCACAGCAATGCTAAGAAGTATCAATATTTAATTCTGATTATTCTTTCTGTGATGTCACTCTTATATGGAGAATGTGTCTTGGGAAATAGATATGACACTGGCAGCATGAGGACAGTTGAATATAAGGGAAGATCAGAGGCAGGAAGACATGGGAAGGAAGTAATAATAGAAATAGCTTGTGTGGCTCTTGTGGGGAGGAAAACAAAGACAGATCTGAAAAAGATGGAGAAGTAATTAACTAATATTTTAAAAAGTCAATCAATAATGTCTTAGCAGAGAATTCTACCTTCTTTCACTTCCCTATATCAGACAGAGATGAGAAGGATCCGACAGGTGTTTCTCTCTTTTTTCCCCCTCAGCAATCTCAGGCCGTCCCTTTTCATACCTCTGCTCAGTCACGTCAACTCATCCCTCCAAATGGGCAGTAGAAAATGAACCCTAGTCCTACAGACAGGGGCAACTAACTAATCCATTCCTTGATGCTATACAGAATACTTTCTTGGAGTGACAAAGTTCAGCAGAAAAGACACAAACATCCTTAAGTCCACAGATCCAGGGATTTCTTGGCTCTGATTGGATTACACTGCAGAAAGAAATGAAAAGAAGTATAGACTAAATAATCAAGAGACACAAAATCAATTATTGGTCCCACTTCTTATAAGTTTTATCTTTAGCTATGAACTTCACAAGCCTGATCTTCAACTCTCTCATCTATAAATATAGGTAGTATTTCCTTTCTGCTGAGAAGAATTAATTGATGGAAAAATAAGATAATGGAGTTACAGATTCTTCAATTCATCCTTCATAAAACAGCCACAGTGATGAAACTTTTGAAATTCTTTTCATTTCCTGTAATGGGCACTGAAATCAGAGCCTTGCACATAGTAGACAAGTACACTCTAACACTGAGCTACATCCCCAATCCTTTTAAATTTTTATTTTGCGACAGGCTAAATTGCCCAGGTTGGCCTCGAACTTGTGATCTTCCTGCTTTAGGCTCCTGAGTAATAGGGATTATAGACATGTACCACCATGCCCAGAAGAAAACTTTTACTCTTTAGCATTCCTTAAGCAATTCTCCAAGCTGGGTGACTTCCTGTTCACACCTCAGATTTTATTGGGCTCTTACCAAGTATCTGACACTATACTAGGCCTTGAGGATAGAGTGATGAAAAATATGAACTTAGAATTACACCTCGGAAAAGCTAATATTCTAGAGAGAAAGACAAATGCTAAATCCCTGCCCCCTGCCCCTCAAATTAAAATACGTTCAGTTTTCAAAGCAGAGGGGATTAATGGCAAGGTGTCTTTTACTGTAGTACATTTTTAAAACTAAAGAAAAGATAAGATGCATGCAGTACTATTGCACAAAGACAAGAAAAGTATAAAATGCTAAAAATCCTCAAGGTCAAAAGGAGACCAAATCCAATCCAGGATTCAAAGAAGTGACATTTTAGCTGAGGCCTGAGTGTATAGGTTCAAATGGGGAAAAAATTGGTGGTATCAAGAGCAGAAAGAAGACTATAGGTAACGTGATGGTTAAGCATAACTGTATCAACTTGATTGGTTTGAGGGGCACCCAGGCGACTGGTGAAGCACACTTGTGGGTGTGTCTCGGTGGGTCATTGAGGCAGGACTTTGGATGCCATATAGGAATCCCCAAAGCCCAGTGAGGGACCCATGCGCCAGCAGCAGGTGAGTAGCAGGCTGGCCAGCAATGCTTCATCTGTATTTACACCTGCTCCCCATTGCTGGCGTTACCATCTGAGCTTTACTTCCCACCAGATCAGCGGTGGCATTCGATTCTCATAAGAGCCTGGACCCTTTAGGCATGCTCTTTATGAAATGCAATCCCAATGCCATCACTCACACTCCACCCCCCCACTCCCACATCTACTCACACCCATGGAAAAATTGTCTTCCATAAAAGTCATCCCTGGTACCAAAAAGACTGGGGACCACTGCCATGTGTAGTCCTTGCCCTTTCCTCTCTGACACTGCTTCCCAGACACCTTGAACTAATCAGCTTCGTTATGCCATGCTCTTCCACCACAATGTTCCTGCCTTGGTGCCAGGAGAATCTTCTGAAACCATAAGCCAAATAAACCTCTTCTCCTTTAAATTACGGGTTTCAGGTGATTTGTCCTAGCAACCTGAAAGCTGACTAATACAAGTAGATAAGTAAAATTATACACAATTTTGTTGGACCAATCAAAAAGTTTCTAATTCAAAAAGTTAAGAAACCTTTCCTGGATAATCATAATTATAATTCACATGTCTATTCATCAAATATTTAATGAGTACCCATGGTAGGCCAGGTACTGTGATAAGCACTAGATATGATCAAATGCACATTTTAAATGGTAACTCTGGCTGTAGAACTAAGAACTGAAAGAGAGAAAAGGGGTGACTATGAGGACTAATAGCAGGTGATTATAGAGATAAAGGATGGTTTAGGTCAGGCAAAGAAAATACAAAGCAAATGCTCTCACCTGTGAGCATGGGAGAAGATAGAATGTTTCATTTCTTATTTTAAGACCAAAAGTTTATTAGTATATTTAAATGATGGTGAAAATAAAATAAAATAAATAATCTTCTAAAGAATGAGAGACAGGAAATATAAGATTTAGGGACAGAATTAATATGTTGTTTTCTAAGAATCTAGGAAGGAGTAAGAAACAGTGTAAACGAGGATTGGTGGTATATGCCTGTGCTCCTTGCACTTGGGAGGCTGAGGCAAGAGAAAGGTTTCAAGTTTGAATATCACCTGGGCAAGTTAGTGAAACCCTATCTCAGTGTAAAAATTTAAAGAGGGCTAGGGATGTAGCTTAATATAAGGACTGTGGGTGCAATCCCTAGTACAGGAGGAAAGAAAGAAAGAAAGGGAAGAGAAAGAAAGAAAGAAAGAAAGAAAGAAAGAAAGAAAGAAAGAAAGAAAGAAAGAACTTTAGTGAGCAAAATGGGAAAGCATCTCCTACATTATATGAGGAGGGAAAGGGAACAGTGTGCATAAAGAAGCATACAGGTTTTAAATTGTTAGGGAGGTAAACTGGGCTACTCCTCATTATTCATCATTGTTTTCTCTGTGAATGAAGGAAAGATGGAGTGTTGTGGGTTTAAGGATGGGGAAGAGTATATGTGGATAGGAGAGACCTAGAAACCAGAGTCTAGTTGACATTAGTGACTAATGATATATTGGAACCAATAATCTAAACTGTGTGCTTTTCTCTAGCTATTTGGCTGCACTATTGCAGATGGAGAATTACATCCATCAATATAGTATTTGCCAAGAAGGGCAGTTAAAGGACAGGAAAGCAAGAGAGGTCAGGAGGTTGGTGAGAGCTGTGGATAAGGAGATGACTACCTTGGATAAGGAGATGACTTTTTAAAAGTTGGAATTGACAGATAGAAAGAGTAGTGATCCTAAAGGACAGGAAGTCCTGATGAGTTAAAAGACAGGCATGGTAGGAGTGGGACAGCTATAAACTGACAGATTATAAGTTACAGTTGAAGTGTGGGATGCTAACAACTAAAGATTTTTACACAACAATATCTTGTGAGGACAAAGTCCACACTGTGACCTAGGAGTGGGTGGCTGAAGTAGAATGGAGAAAAGTGCACTAAAAATGAGCCAGTCAAGGAGAGGCTAGATTATTGGATAGCGAATCCACAAGGACAAGGATAGTAGAGGAAGCTTCAAACTAGGAGCTTAAATATTTAGAGAATCAGTTTCAGTTGAAATAAGATGACTCCTGGATTTATAGATCTAAGGCAAGGCTGGATTTGGTCTCAGCAAAGTTTCTGTATGAAAGATAGGCACCTATATAGCATAATTTTTACCTGTCCTGGAAGGAGATTCTGGTGAGTCCAGAGGGAAAAGTGGCTTTTCCTCTCTTGGCAACTGTAATGGGCAGCTGGTACTAGGGATAAGAATGGAAACAGATGGGAGCAGGGAGAAAGTGAGACCTGAATAACTGTCTTTTCTACTAAGGGTGGTTTCCAGGTGAGGTCTAGTAGTCTTACATATACCTAGTTGACTGGCAGGATTAATTACTGGGGTTAGAATCTCAAACAATGGCCTCACTTTCTCTGGGTATTCTGTACTGACTACTGGACTAAATTAAAAAAATATTTTCTGTATTCCTGCATCATGAGAGTTATCTCAGTGATTATCATGCTACAACAACTTCTTGCTAAATTGTTTCTCTCTCCTAATAGACAACAAGTTCTGTGAGGACAGGAACTATGCCTGTCTTGTCACCAATCCATGCCCAGTATGTGCCAAAGTGCCTGAACCATAGTAAGAGCTCTATGCTGAGATGAATGAGTGTCTTGTGACCTGCAAAGAACTCTGTGATATGGGAGGCAGGCTGGGTGGCCTGGACAAGTGGACAGAATTCAGATTCTATAAGTACTTATTCTTTCTGGAGGCTTTTGACTTTAGAAACCCCTCACCCAAAGAGCAGTTGGAGTGACAGAAACATTTTCTAAGGCCCTAATATCAGTTCCAGATGTTTGCAGTCATGTCATTTTGTACCTCACCCTGTAAAACATATTTCCCTCGCTGCTGCCCACCCCCAACCCCACTGTAGCTGAGGGAGTGGAGTCTAGTCTCTAATGACATCACCTCCCACAAGCTGTTCAGGCCAAGTAGACAGCAAGAGGGTGAGAACCCCTCTAGTTTCTCAGACAAAGAGCATGGTTCAGCGTTGGCCCACACTGCTTGAGAAACTATGAATAACTTCTACATGATTTCATAAACACCTCTAATGTAACTGTTCCCTCACAGCCACACCTTCTTGGCTACTGAAGAAAACAGGTCTTGCTGCCCTTCACCATAAGCTATTCTTCATAGATATTCACCTCTATTATTGCTTCCCATTACTTGATATCTTTATTCTAGGGTCTAAGATGGGACAGTGTGTGCGTAATGGCAAAGGGATGGGACTTGATGGTAACAGGGAGGGAAGAAGACATAGGATAGAGTTTGGAGTTGACAGAGACATAGAGTTTGGAGTTGACAGAGACATCCTTTATTAACATCTTCTTGATATAGAGATGAATTCAGAGAAGTAGCTCATATCTGAGACAACTTGAGGAGATAAAAACAAAAAAGTAATGAGTTGAGACATGGGCAGAAAGTGACATGGAGTAGAAAGAGGAGACAGAAAGAAAGATATCAAGAGAAGGAGACACATAGAGAAAGAGAAAAAAAAGAAGAAGAAAGGAGAGAGGAGGAAAAGGAGTCTGGAAAGGATAGAGAAAGAAAAAAAGGAAAGTTCAGAGTTGAGAGTTGGCAGGAAGCAAGCCTGGTACAAATCAGCTAGGGAGAAGCACATGAGGCTCCCAGATGCTAGGACAGAAAGGAGCACTGGCCAGCTCCAGATGTTGCTGCCTTTTAGGAGAAGGTACATGTGTGAGGGGGGTTGGGGGGGGCTGCTGCCTCTGTAGAAGCCAAAAGAACCAGATAGATGTCCAGTCTTGGACCAAACAAGCTGAAGCTAGGTATCCCACAGTGCAAGGGACAAGCTTCTGGTTTTTAAAAGGTTAGACAAAGCTAGCAGAAGAGAAGCCAGTGACCAAAGAAAATGCATGGTAGTGTGCTGGGAATATCCCTGACTGCAAAGTAGAGGTGCTGCTACTGGGTGAGACCTTCTCTTTTTACTTTTTTCATATTTCTCATCTTGACATTGAGATAGATGGACTCAATGTTTAAAGTCCTGCTACTCCAAACTTTTGAGATTCTCAGCCACTGGTATAAAGGAAAAAAGAAAAAATGACAAGTCTAATGGTTTATAATTCTTACAAGGTCAGAATCTTCTAGTTGCTATCAGGTGGCTAGATACTCCATTCTGCCCAGCCACACAAATGGTATTTTATTTTTTATTTCATCTGCCTCCAGGTTTATTCTCAATCCGAGCAAACCATACCAGATATACTATGGGCTAATGGAAAGATCTCAGGACTTGGTGGTGAAGGCAGGGAAAAAAATCAGTCTGAGTTCTAGCTCAGGCTCTCTCATTAACTTACCATGTGTATAACTACTGGACAAGTCTCTCTCCTCTGAGCCTTTTCCTCCATAGGTCAAACAGGGCATTTGGATTCATTAAATTTGCTCCTGCCTCATTCCCTCCTTCTTATTCCCATCCCCCTGCTTCTACCCTGCCCAAGAGGCTGAAACCTACGCCAATTGCTCTGATGAGGCCACGTGGGAGAAACAGACGTCTGTTTTTAATACTGATGACAGATTAGCGTGCGGAAAATTCAGCCACCCCCCAAAACAAGCTCCATTTCTGCTCAAAACAACTGGAACAGGAGGCTACTTATGCTTGGCTTTTCCAACAGAGTCCCAGAACCAACAGAGCAATGGCTTCTCTGAAGGAAACAAAAAGTGTGCCAAACCCAGGGGAGGGACCATGGGTAAGAGACAGGGAGAGAGTGAGCATTTCAATAGCTCAGAAGGGTGTGTTACAGATGACAGCCATAAAGTACGTGTGTTCATGTGCAGACATGCTATAAAAAGAGAAAAAAGGGTGTGTGTATGCACCTATGTCTTTGCACATGCACACATGGGCTTGTGAATAAATAAATAAATAATTCCAGCACTGGACTTTGCTGCCAGCAAAAATCCAGAGAGATCAAAGGAGAAAATTCACATTACCCTATGTTGGACTCACCTGACCAAATGTGTAAGTAATCCTAACCGTCCAAACCAAGTCTTAGACTTCATTTTGTTTTCTTCCTAATCTCTCTCTCATGCAAATAGAAATGATGCAACTAAAATGAAATTGGCCCAAATTTCAGAAAGCCTGAAAGATTTCCTAAAATAAGAAGTCAGAGTTCTAAGTCCAGGGAAGCAAAAGTGAGCAGAGCTTTCAGGTCAGAGTGATAGACAAGAGACAGCTGTACAGGGAAAAAAAATAATGAAGAGACAAGCTCAGAATCCCTTTCAGTATTCAACACAATACTGATTGGTGCACATGTATAAAGTACCTACCAATCAAAAAGGATTGGGAAAAAGTGCCCAGGGCTCAGCAAAGGACCAATAAAAGTACCTGTCACTATGAGCCATACTGGGAAAACACATAACTCACAGGCCATTGCATAAACAAGAGTCTACTTTTGATAATATAAAATAATGATCTTTAGACCAAATACTGCTTCAGTTACATCCAGCAAATATTTTAAAAATTAAAAAGAGTGCTCGCTTCGGCAGCACATATACCAAAATTAGAATGATACAGAGAAGATTAGCATGGCCCCTGCACAATGATGACACGCAAATTCATGAAGTGTTCCATATTTTTTATAGCACAGGAAGTAACAAAGGAGATACATGAGGCTCTAGAAAAATTCAAAGCAGAAATAATCTCCCAGATAAATACAGAGATGGTGAGTAGAGTGAAAGACATGATTAGAGGCTCTAGAGCAGAAACAGATAAGAAAATAGATGAGATCAGAAACATGCTGGAATCCATGAATGCCCAGCATAAGAAAGAAATGGAAACCATGATCGTCCAACATAAGAAAGAAATGGAATCCATGAAACAGATTCAAACAGATATTCAGAAGATTAAAAACTCCATTGAATGCATGCAGAGCAGACTAAGAGAATCTGAAGACAGAATACCAGATATAGAAGATAGGATCACAGTTAAGGACCATGAAAACAGAGACTTCTTAAAGATAGTAAGGGACCATAAGAAATCAATTCAACAGCTGCTAGATGATGCAAAGAAGAATAACATAAGACTGATAGGAGTCCACGAAGAAAAAGGAGAAAGTACAATTGACATAAAAAAACTGTTCACAGAAGTAATAGTGAAAACTTGCCAGACAGAGGTGGAGAATTGGACACACAGATAAGGGAGGCATATAGAACTCCACCCAGCCACGATCAAAAAAAATCTACACCTAGACATATAATAGTCAAGATCCCAGAAACCCAACAGAAGAACAAAAT
>NW_004624760.1:18607437-18658262 GCF_000247695.1 Heterocephalus glaber | reverse complement strand
CAAGATGCATTATGTAAAGGTACAATTCCCAATGAGAAATGTAATTGTGTTGTATACCTACAATGTACCAATAAAAGAATTTAATAAAAAAAAAAAGAAAAGCCCAACGGAATCACACCAGACTTCTCAACACAATCCCTTAAGTCAAGAGGAGCTTGGAGTGAAGTATTTTAATCCCTAAAAGAAAACAACCTCCAACCCAGATTGATGTACCCCAAAAAATTACCTTTCAAAATTGATGGAGAAATAAGATACTTCCATGATAAAGAATATATGAAGAAATTCATACTACCAAATCAGCACTTCAAAAAGTTCTGAAAGATATTCTAGAAAAAGACAGTTTCATGAATCCCAACAGAATGAATCCACCAGGCAAGGCAAGCAATTAACAGAGGGGAAAGAAAGGGAACCAACAACAGGAAAATAATATGACAACAATAAGTCTATACATATCAGTTATATCTATCAATGTAAATGGTCTCAATTCACCAGTCAAAAGAAACAGACTAGCAGAATGGATCAAGAAACAAAGTCCAACAATGTGCTGCATACAGGAAACACATTTAACTCAAAAAGAAATACATAGACTGAAAGTCAATGAATAAAAACATTACTCCATGCAACCAGAAAAAAGCAGAAGCCCAGAAAAAAGCAGGGGTAGCTATTCTATTTGCAGACAAAGTTGATTTCAAGACAAGACTGATCAGAAGGGTCAAAGAAGGTCACTACATCTTTGTAAATGGAACAATCCAGAACAGAGATAACAATCAAATATATATGCACCAAATACCAGTGCACCGAACTATATAAAACAAAGTAAAAACTAATAAAACCTGGAGAAATAGAAAAATTCACAATTATAGTCAGAGATTGTAATACCACTCTTAAATATTGAGACTCAAATGATACTTTTGATCTAATTGGTATATATAGAACACTACATTTACAAGTAGAAAAAAGTATATTCTCTGACTATAGTAGAGGCAAATTAAAAATCAATAATAAAAAGATATCTGGAAAATCTCAAGTATTTAGAAAGAAAGCAATATTTTTCTAAATAACCAAGAGGCTAAAAAGAGGAAACAAAAAGTAAATTAGAAAGTACATTTTGAACTGAATGAAAATGAAAACTCAATTTAACAAAATTTATGGATATCACTAAAGAAGTAATTAGAGAGAATGCCTGTATCACAAGAAATATCTTAACTCAGTAACCTCAGTTACAATCTTAAAATGCAAGAGGTGGAGAGGGAGAATGTTCCAGAAGGAGAGGGTGAGGCAGGGGCAGACACAGGGGAGAGAGAGAAGATTCCTAATTAAAGCAAAAAACAAAGATATCGCTGCAAAAGTGGAATAGAAGTTCCCTTCTCCAAATTAACAAAGGTCAGTATACTCAAAGGTGACAGACTAAACACTTTTAGCCCAAGATTAGAAGCAAAGCAGAGATGCCTGTTATTATCACTTCTACTCATTACAGAATTGGAAGTCCTTGCCAGAGCAAGTAGGCAAGAAAAAGAAATACAAGTTATGCAAATTAGAAAATAATAATGTAATTGTCTCTCCAAGGACATGATCTTATATATAGAAAATTTTAGGAAAAACTCAGATTTCCTACATTTGGAAGAATGTAAGTGGAGTGGACTTTGAAAGTCATAGTGAAATGATAAAGGAGAAGCAGGATGAAGTGAACTTTTGAATTTTCAAATTATGTTATAGTACTTATTTCAAGGTAGTGAGTTAAAGTGTAAACTGACCATTTAGTTTTATTTCCCTTGTGATCTGTGGTCTACAGACCTCTGCTATGATAAAATAACACTGTACAAAAACAAAATACACATGCACACACACACACACTCACCCATCTCACCCATTCACAGTTACTGACAAGTCTCATGCGAGTGAAAATGAAAGTGCAGGCAAATGAACACAAACACACATACACTTAAACTTGCACATTCATGCACTCACATAATTTTGCACAAGCACATGCAACACACAAATAGAGTCAAAGCTGAAAAGCATTAACAAAACCCCAAAATGAGGCAAAATAGCTTGCCTAATTACTGTTCCACAACTTCCCCCTCTCTGCAAATGAAGACCCCTCCAGCCTGTGCTAGTTCTCAGCCAGAAACATCAAATAAGTCACATCAGTCTCAGAACTCCAAGTACTAAGCAATGTGGCTTCTAATGTCATCTATAACCTGGTTTTTGCTGACCTATTTCGCATTCACAACCTCATTGTACCAGTTTCTCCCTAGTTTCAGAGAAAACAAAACAATAATAACCCAGAGAGGAAACTGAGAAAGGTAGGAGAAAAGATGGAGACAGACAGAAAAAGGAAAGGAAACACTAAAGATCCTTTCATTCATTAGTCATCCATTCTACAAATGTTTACATGGCAGACTCTACTGTGAGCATTGAGAATTCTATCTTATTGAAAACACACAAGTAATTTTCCCTCTTTGTATTTATACTGCAATTGAGCAAATCACCAAGCAACTATACTTTAATTCTTCCAATGGTCCAGTCTTGCTTCTGGATTAAAATTATGAACTAAAGGAGACATCATAAACTGGATTACCTTGGATTAGTCTCAGTTTCCTAATTTGTGTAATGGGCACAATAAACACCAATCCTCCTAAAGGTGTGGAGTTTTGTGGGGATCTAAACAAAGTACTCAGCTTAGTGCGTGGTACAGGAAATAGGTTCCCAGTCAAAGTTTTCTGGCTGGAAAAGATTACTGAATAGAAGTCTCAACCAAGAGCAGAAAATGTAAAAGCCCAGTACAGATCACAGGTGGATTCTAAGCTTCTTGGCAGTGTCAGGGATTTAGAACTCAGAGGTAAGTTCTGAGTTACAACCAAATGTACCCCTCTTAAAAGTCATCTTCCTCAAATGCTCCTGCATGCTCAAGTTATTTCCAATTTTCTCTTCCCTAGCAGCAGTTGATAAAGACTACCATACATACATACCATTAGCAAAGGTAGTCATTAAAATTTCTTCATCCCAGTCCCAGAGATAATATACTTATAGACCAAGGTTTTCAAACATGACGTCTATAGGCCTTCCCAAGCAGAAGAAAGTCAAATCCTCTTTGGAATCCACTAATCTTTTCATGTATGATTTTAAAGGTCCAACTCAGAGAAACTCTTTCCAGCTACAAGTCGCTAACTTTCTGTATTTAAAATCAAACCAAAAAGTCATATAAGTGGGCACCAGGAAAAGCACTAAAAAGTGAATCTTCCCACTGCCTTCCCAAGCCATACACACTAAGTCTCCTGAAACACTACAAAATCCCAGTTTTCTACTCTTATCATACAGCCCCAGCAAAATGGGAAGCCATCTACTTACCTGTGTAAAGATCAGTGTCTGTGTATTCATCCACTTTCTTGTGTTGCAGAATATAGTCAGAAACCTTGGTCCCAATAGCTGGCTGAACATCCACCCACTCCAAGGATACCACAGTGCTGGAGGGTTCCACTGTTGGGGACAGTCGTAGCCTACAGGGGTGAAAGGGAAGGTGGCTTGTTTGCCAGCCAGCATCTGCTGGGGCCCAAAAGGGCCTGCATGTGTCAATATGGATCAAAGGTTTCAGCATGGCTTCAAATGCTGATCCAGTCCCCCACTGAAACCTTGCATAGCCTTACCCAAATTATTCTACTTCTCAAGGCCCATTCCCTCATCCATAAAATAGGGATACAAAGAGCCATCTTTTAAGATCAGTATGGAATTCAACAAATTAAACCATGTATACAGTATGTGCTCAATGGAAATTGATTCTTTTTTATTTATTTAAAACATATTCTCATTGATACTTTAGTTTTTAAATAAATTCTCAATGACTTCAAACAGGCGCTTTCACTCTTTTTTTCTATTCCCATTCAGTCCCCAATGTATCAGTCCATTGTTTAATACATTAAGTCTCTCAAAAGACTCAATTCTTTTAAAAAGAACAGAAATCTTAGATTAAATCCTTCTGTAACCCAAGAAAAAAACAGAATGGTTTAAGGTTAAAACTGGCTTAGTCCTTAGAGATAATGAAGTGCAATTCTCTCCTTTCACAAAATGAGGAGGAGGCAAACGGTTTCCTCAAGGTCACACAGCAAATTAGGGAGAGGACTGTGATGGTCAATTTGCTTTTCTCTAGTGAGATTCTTTCTTTTTTTCTTTTTTTAGATTATACCACATTATCTCTTCAAACACCATCTTTCACAATGTGATTCATATTCTCTCTCTCTCTCTCTCTCTCTCTCTCTCTCTCTCTCTCTCTCTCTCTCTGTAGTACCAAAGATTAATTCCAGACCCTTCACACTGAGCTACATCCCCAGCCCTCTAGCCCTTTTTTATTTTGTATTTTGAGACAGGATGTGTGTGCCACCACATCCAGCTTACAGTGTGATTCTTCTCATCCCAGAGAGGTACATTATGGGACTCCGCTTCCCAATATTGGCGCCTGCACCTTCTCTTGTGTTTCTCATAGCACATCTCCCTCTTAATCATACTCCTCCAATCAAGATAACCTTCTTTTACTTCCTCAAATGCATTTCCTGTGTCAGGGCCTTCACAAACGCTGTATCTCTGGCCTAAAATGTGATTCTTACCAGCTGCTTCCTGAAGGATTTCTGTTGTAATTGAAGTTTCCTCGGAGAGTTGTTTTCCCATTCTCCCTGTTCACAATTTTTTGTTTTTCTTTATAGTTTTCTTATTTAATTTTATAACTGCATCTGATCTTCCTTCGGCATCTCTCTCCCTCGCTAAACCACCAGGTCCCTAATTGTCCACTGATATTTTGCCCAATGCCTGACACATAGCAGGTGTCCAAAATTATTTGTTGAATAAATGAATAAAATGAAGTACCTTAGGAGATGTTCTATATCTTTAACTATTCAGGTATCTATTCGGATATCTTTCTTTATCTATTCATCCCCAGTGCCCAAAAAGAAGTCAGTTGCTCAGCAAATTTCCCTGAACAGATAAGTGAAGGAAGGAATGATGAACTTTATGGCATCATCTAAAATAACAGAGTCTGCTCCTGTGCCATGTTTCTGCTCTGCCAAAGCTCCCTTCTTTCCAAAAGAAGGAGATAGGCATCTAACACTTCAGAGACCTTTTTAGATGCCCCAGGAACAGAGCCAAGTCATAACCTGGGCTAGCAAGACAAGAATGTGAGTCCTTGGAAAGGGGTGGCCAAAGGAAGGGGGCCTTACATACGTACACCGGCTGCAGAAGGGGGCTGCAATTGGGGAGCCCATTGGTATCAAAGGCGCTGAGGTCACATCTGCACCAGTCATCGATCACATCCCCTTTCCCTGAGCACCAGTAGAAACTCATCAGTGCATTCTTGAAGGCCTGGAAGAAAAAGGGAGATGATGATGATGGTGGAGATGCTGAGGATAAATGTGTTGATGGCCATAATGGCAGCCAACCAAAGCTCCAGAGCAACCTTCCTAGGCACAGAACACTGTCTTTGTCTAAATCCCTAGCACCCTACCACTAACTTCTCCCATCCTGTCCATGACTTACACAGAAGCCAGAATGATCATTGCGATACAATGCTGTCAGATCCACTGAAAACCTCCCCTACCCATGGCACTCTACCTGTATTAACTTGTCATAGTCACAATACCCCACATGATAGACATTCTTATCATTTCTAATTCTACACACTGGACAACTTAGGCACACAAAAAGTAAATAATTTTCCTGAAGTTCACAACTAGTAAGTGATAGAGCTTGAATCTGATGCAAGGCTGTGTGGCTCCAGCACCTGTCTTTGCTACAGTGCAAAAGATTATGTTACTACCCTACTTAAAAACTTTCAAAAGCTTCTGATAATCCTCATGCCTAAGTCTAAACTCCTTGTTTTATCTCCTGGCCACCCCCGTTTCATCTCTTCTTTGACTTTCTTTGCATTATACTATCCACTCTCACAGCTCATTAACATTTCTACCAACAGTGAACTACTCCCTGTGTAAAGCGTGCTCTAGAGCAGGAGACAGTGAACTGTTTCTGAAAACGACCAGAGAATACATATTTTTGGCTTTGCAGCCAGGTGGTCTCTGTCACAATTACTTAGCACTGGTATTATGACATCAAAGCGTGAAAGACAATACTTTAAAAGAACGGGCATAGTTCTGACCCAGTAAAATTTTATTTACAAAGACAGGCAGCAGGCTAGATAGAATCTGATGGTCATGTTTTGCTGACCTTTGCTGTAAATGATGATCAATGCTGTAATTTAATTGCAATGTTCTTCATTGTCTTTAAAAACATCCTGTCTTCTGCCTGGATTATTCTCTTCCTTGCACTTGATCTCAAGTGAAACCATTCTCTCTTTTGAAAATCTCACCTTGACTTTCTTAAACCTAAGACTGATCAAGCTCCTCTTCTGGATACTATAACATTAGACCACTCCAGCCATCACATGTTCTTGCCTGTCCTATCTCACCCAAAAAAGACTAATTCCACCAAGGCCAAGGTGCCTTATTCCCAGAAGTATTTTCACAGGACTAAACCAAATTATTCCATCAATAGTGAATAAATGAATGGTCACCAAACAAATGAACATTAATAGTTGGCAGTAAGATAATTTGGAAGGCAGTCCTTCAGTTCAGCTGAAGACAGACCTCAAGTCATAACTCTATGTTTTCTCCCTCAGGCTCAGGTGTGGAAATATTCTTGATGCTGGAGTGAATGGGCTGAATAAGTTACCCCATTCACGCTGACATTACAAATTGAAAGATTCAAGAAAATTTTGGCCTCTTATCCCTTTGCCAGGTATATACTTTGCCAACTCTACATGCTTTCTTTTCTCCCATTTCTTCAATTATTTCACTTTCTGTGTGCTTTTTAATGAAAGTTTCACACTGTCTATCACCAAGGGTACCTGACTATCCAGACATCATTTTCCCATCCTGCATTGTTCGAAGATTCAAGAGACAATGTTTATGTAAAGTTGGTCTAAGGTCTCCCTCGTTAGCTACCCAGAACAGATCTGGAGGGAGAATGCGTGTGTCAAGAATACCATGTGTTGGATTCCATTAAATTTTTCCTGGATGTGTTGGCAAGAATATTCCAATTATCCCTTCCACACGATTTTATCCATATCCTCTCCAAGGGATAAACACATTATCTAATTTCTCCTGAGTTAAGTGTGGTACCCCCCAAAATAAAGAGGAATTATAAGAAAAGCTAATGTTCATGAACCATTCAACTACACAGTTCGGGATATTGTAAATGCAGTTAAAAATATAATTCTCACAACAGTAATGAGAGACAGACATTATGATCATTATTCACAGAGAAGAAAACTAGGACTCACAGGAGTGGATCACCTTTTCCAAGATCACATAATAATAAGTGGTGAAAGTAGAATCCAGCCCAGATTGTGACTCTCAAGTACAGGTCTTTTCTGTCCAACCATCCAGAGAAATGGGATTAATTCTAAGTCGTGTTGCCAGGTTTTGTAAGTAAATATATAGAATAATCCATTAAATTTAAATTTCAGACATTTATTTTAATATAAATATGGTCCATGAACTATCTGCACATAAATCATCTGAGACAGAGTCTAGCACAAAGTAAGAGCACTGTTCCTACTCTGTGCCAGAACCTATGCTGGGAATAAATGTCTCTTCTGTCAGCACCAGAGGAAGGTACTCTCACAAGGCCAGAAAGCAGATTGGACAACACTTGGTTATGCTACCAGATCTTTTCTCCCTTATTTGCAGATTTCCCCTTAGTGAAAATACTGTATACAAATGCTTACAGCTTAAAATTCGGTAGGTAACATCTCCAGGCAGTGCTAAGGGCTTGACTGCCATAAGAGTGAAACTCAGAGACATGGGAGAAAATGACACAGATGGTAAGACTGCACTGGACTCCAGCAATGGAGAAAGAATATCCTGGGTTTTTTTGTGTGTAAGTGTTTTTATTTGTGTGTGTGTGTGTGTGTGTGTGTGTGTGGTTTTTGTAATCAATAGGAACTGAAGCTTTTAGAAAACAAAACAGGAAATTTCTCTGAACTTTGTGAGTTTCACCATTCAGGCTTTTCTTGGGAAGAAATTCTGCCTCTGAGTCTCCCCATCCACTGGCTTTCTCCCAGAGCCCCGAGGAACGGAATGGGGACTGGTTGCAATGGCCAGGCGAAGCCTGGATAGAGCACAAACACTCTGATAAAAGGCTGACATCAAACAGGGAGCACTTGCAAGGCAGCAGAAGCCAGCATTGTGTCAGCGCAGGATCACTCTTTCCTTACGTCTTCAGTCCTTGCAACACTCCTTCCAGAGTCCAGCTAGATCCCAGGGGAAGAGAATCATAGAATGTTCCAGCTTCACAGGCCTTTGTCTGTAAATCATCTAATTTAATTCATTTACAGATGCAGATACAGTGGCCCAGGGTAACTGACTGGCCCATGGTGATAGAGCAACTTTATGATGATGCTACTCTATCCCTCCAGTTAATGCTCAAAATTTCCCTCTGAATAGATTTCTTATCCTCATTTACAGATGAACATGGAAAAGAAGGGAAGACCTTAATGAATTGAACTCCATTTAAATCCTGTCACCTTTGGCCTTAGGTCACACAAAAACAATAAATGCCAAGATTTCATCCAAAATATCCTTTTCAGCTGCTCTACTTTGAGTCGTGTGTGTGTGTGTGTGTGTGTGTGTGTGTGTGTGTGTGTTCTCAGAGGAAAATGAAATCTTGTATGATAGGCACTGCTGACTCCTGGCTTTTGAGTAAGTGGAGGGAGCTAAGAAACAAATTTTGTGCTTAATATAAGGGCTATATTGCGTGGTTATTGGTTTTCATAAGAAAGAAGGTTTGCATTTCTAGAACTTGTAAATGCTTCCAATTTCTAGCTAATTAGTTAGCAAACCAAGTTGGGCAGGAGGACAAAACAGCCGCAAAAATGTTAAGCAATCAAAATAAACTAGGACTGGAAGCCCGATTTGACCCAGCTATTCCCCTGCTGGGTATCTTCTCCAAAGAATTAAAAGAATCATACCACAGTGATATATGTGCACCCATGTTCATAGCAGCACAATTTGTAATAGCTAAAACTTGGAAGCAGCCTAATTGCCCATCAACTGGAGACTGGATAAAGAAAATGTGGTTTTTTTTAAATAAAATGGAGTACTACTCAGCCATAAAAAGTGAAAAATTAGAGACATTTATAGCTAAATGGATGCACACTGAGGCCATACTCTTGAGTGAAATAAATAGGACACACATGTGTAAATAGCAAATAGTTTCTCTACTATGAAAAACTGAAAGTGTAAATAAGGACTAAAAGGTATAATAGATAATGTGAAATAGGACGAAAAGGGGCAAACGGGAAGGGGAAGTGGGAGGGCTAGGGGAAAGGAAAGAAGGGAATGGAATTAATATGAGAAAATGGAAAAATGGAAACAACGTCTTTGTAAATAGGGAGGGATGGAGGGGTTGAAGGAAGGGCAGGGGGATGGGGAAAAAATAAGAACCAAGAGAGATTATGTAAAGGTACATATTTCCAATGATGAATGTCATTATATTGTATACCTTAAATGTACCAATAAAATTAATTTTAAAAAGAATGATTCTGCAGTTTGAACTGCAGTTTTATTCAAACATTCTAAAAAATAAATAAATAAAATAGGATTTATTCCTGACTCTGCTGTAACTTTCCTATTTGAAATTTTGTAAATACCTGCTTTCCTATGCCTCAATTCTCCATCTGAAAAATGAAGGGTCAGAAGCTATATTTTTGAAGATTTAATTAGGTTCAATAAACATTCACTAAACTTTTTGCTCCTTACCACATGTTGTGTAAAAGTTAAAAGAGGAGATGAACAAGGCCCAGTGGCTAACTTCAAAGGACTCGTGGTTTAATGGTAAAGACACGCACAAGGAATTAAAATCACTGATTCAAATGCTATGAAGTAATACACACGGGAAGCTGTGCAAATACAAAGGAAAGGGCCCTCCAGCTCTAGAAATTATAACAATACCTTAAGAATCTCAAAGTTTTAGTAAACACCCTGCATTTGATTAAGATATTTAGAACTATCTACACAGAAAGTCACTAAGTTTATGAATTAAATTCCATACTTCATACTTCTAATGTCTACAGTTTTTTACACTAAAAATTAGTCTTATGTACTCACACTACATCAGTTACTTTTTATGGTCTGTAAGACTCCAAAAAGATGACCTGAAGTCTTCACTTGAAGCCTATAGATTTTGTTATTGCTACAGTACTAACAAGCTTGGTCATGTTGCTGAAATGTCTATACCAAATAAGGAGGGAAAAGGCTTTCTAAAGACAAAATAACCTATTATCATTCCCTGGCCCCATTTCAAGGCCTAACATAGTACCTAAAATGTAACACGAGTCAGTCAATATTTGTTTAAATGAATTGAATATTTGTTGAAGTTCATAGGGAGTGATGAATGAAACAAACTAATTTATAAATGGAAAAACCAAAGAAAATGTGTGAATATGTGTATGAATCTCTTTCTCCAAGTTTACTTGTGTCACCCATGTCAAGTTGATGGCTCCAGGAAAAGACTGAGAGTCAACCGGACTCCTCCCTTTACTTCAAAACCAACAGCCCTTTCCCAGTCCCACCATGTCTCTGGTACAGGTTAGCAATGCCTCTTCTATAGACAGTTGCCATGACATCTGGACTAGACTCACAGTTCCAATGTTACCTTTTCTTGCCATCTTCTCAGTTCTAAAATATCACTGCATATTCCACTCTCTTACTTAAATCTGAGAAAAATTTCTTCTGCATTCTGGTTAAAGTTTCCACTCTTTAATTTGACATTCAAAGTTCTTTATTCTTCAGATTGTCTCCCTTCTTCCAGTTTATTCCCACTGCTCACACTCTATGATCCAGCACATCCCCACTTCTTACAGTACTGTATTGTTTCATACCCAGACGTCTTTTTTCATGTCATGTCATTGGTCTGAAATGTCATTTCCCCACTTTCTCCTTCTTGAATCCAAGAAACCTTCTCTTCCCACCAGGACCTTGCTATGCCTTGAGAGATCTTGTTTCTCTCTCCCTTCCTCTCATTCCATTTTTGCAGATTTCATATTTCCTTTCAATTTGCTTTTTTACCTGCCCTTCTCATTTATCAGATAATGAACCCCAAGGTCATATATTTGATTTTTCTCGGTGTACAGCTCCAAGACAAAGGGCCAACACATAAGAAGGCAACAAAAATGAGCATTAAATTCCATAGATGCGGAATAAGATGCATGCACTGCCAGGAGTTTAAACTCACTCACTCACTCATTATTGTTGTGCTGTTCTAACAAAAGAGTTGAAAGAAATGCAACTGGTCACCATAAAAGGACTAAATTATCTCAAAGCCTTTGAAAGAGGATGGGGTAGTTTAGGGGGGTAGAGTCCTTTTTGAAGACATTTGGGATCCCTACTTGGAGGAGAGTGCATTGACAGATTGTTTTTCTTTTCCCCAGGAAGTGATTACAGATTTAAAATAAAAAGAAGCTCCTAGGGCCCTAGAGAAAGATGAAATCAACAGACATAGGTTGACATCCCATCTTTGTAGGGAGACTACCTACTGTCCATGCTGACTATATGTGTAGTTGGTCAGAAGAGATAAGGACTGATGAATACAGTAAGGGTTGAAAAGAACATCACAGCAGTGTCTGCACAGAAACAGAGGCTTCTCAGCACCCTAGAACACTTGGAGAGGATCTGCCAGGGCCACCTGTCATTCAATCATCAGCACAACCCCTCTTAGCAGCTGCAGGAGATTCCAATCACTCATTTCCTTAGAAGCCGAAGGAGGTAAGACAATAGAAGCTGAGAATGGAATAATATATATTAATGTGCCCTAACACTGAAGAGAGTAAAATGTTAAAATCAATTAATGCATAATGAAGTAGTATGTGTGAGAACACATTTAGGGAGTGAAGTGGGTAGTGTTAGTTGCCTTTAGTCTTCTTATTCCCAGACAAGGATAGAAGGTGGGTGTGGTGAGTTATCTTGAAGATTGCTCGAAGGATGTGCAACTAGGGAACCAGTGAGCAAAGAGAAATAGAAACCTTCAACTACAACCTGATCTAGAGCTCTAAAGTGTATATGAGCACTGTCACATATCTCTGCATGATACTGTAATGGTATATTCATGCAATTATACATTTGTCAAAACTCATAGAATGCACGCCAACGTAAACTATGGAATATGGATGATAGTGATGTGTCAATGCAGGTTCATCAGTTATTACAAATCCACCATTCTAGTGTGGGATGTTGATAGTGGGGGAGACTGCTTGCATGTGAGTAGGGAATATACAGGCACTCTCTGCTGGGAACCTGAAACTATTCTTCACAAAATTAGTTTGATGTCACTCTGCAGAGGAGTTCCCACATGCCACTGATAGTCTGATAAAGACAGGAGTGAAATGAAGACAATACAAATCTACTAAGCCTAATCTTAGTCTAGGTCTGATGCTAGGGAATCTCCTATTAGCTTCCATAAGGTTCCTGAAAACCTTTGTTTGCAGAAGCTCTTACTGTTCCCAGTAATTTTCAACAGATGAGGAAGTGAAAGGTTACAGAACATACTGGCCCAGGATCATCTAGATAGAACACAATAGAGCAGGGAATAGACTTTGGACTCCTAGTTCCAAGTCCTAAGTCTTGGCCCCTGACCTTCTTCAATCCATTTCTTATTTTCAGTCTCAGATCCCACCATTCAGTGAAGAAATATCAACTGTTGGGGACCCACTTCCTATATAAGAAATTGTACAACTCAATCTATGGCTCTATAAATCACAGAACTGACACCTAATTTCCCCTGCCAGGATAAACTTCACTTTTCAAGCTATTCTCCCCTGAATGATGAAGGCCCAGCAGAACACCTCTTTAATCTAGGTGACAGGAAGAAGGCATTTAGAGCCAGCCAAACCTCCATTTGCCACACTTAACTTTGCTAATGAAAAAATATTAGAGAAATAAATATACAACCCAGTGAAACACCCACATGAGAATCTGTCAGCTGTCTGCTTCTCAAGACGTACAGTGGTAAGATGAGAGGGTTATATGATTCTCCAGCAAGGAACTATTTTTCTTGTCAGTTAGTTCCATATTTCAGATCCCATCCCATGTAAAGAATGAAATACTAGGTTTTAATGTATTAAAATAACAGTGGCCATATTTTGAATCTTTCTATATGCCAGATACAGTGCTTAGCCTTTGACATATAGAGAGTCATTTAATTTATACAACCACACCATGAATTAAGTACTCCTACTGTTCTTATTAGGTACAGGATGAGGCTGGGGTCCGGGGAGTTTGAGTTCCTTTTCTTAGTCACATAGCCAGTATTTAGCAAAGCAAAACTCAAATACACATTTCTCAAATCTAAAGCATAAAATGCTTAACCATTACGAGCCCATTTAATACCTATACTAAGCATGTAGGTTAAGTTGCACTGTCTCCAGAAAATCCTTGAAAAGGTTGAAATTTTAAACAGTTTGAGGCTTATATGATCAAGCAACTTGATTAATGTCATAAATCCAGAATGATGTGGAGTTAGGATTCAATACATATCTTATTCCAGACACAGATTTCTCTTCTCTTCCTGTTCATTTTTCCTAATAGTTAAGGACAGGTGGTAGTTAAAGTACATTACTTATTGTCTGAATGTAGCAGGGTGATTGGTGTAGTTAACCATGATCTTGCAAATCCCAACGCCTTATGGCCAGAATAATTTTCCAAAATGTGTTGCTAGGGACCTGAGTTCAGTGGGATATTAGCTGACTTTGAGTTTAATAAAACTGGGGTAAGGGTGGAGGTGAAATACATTTGGAAAAGACTAGATTAAACAAAAACAAATAGACTGCTCTACATAGGACTTTTAAAGCTATCGTTATATTAATGGTCACCAGGAAGTCTTGAGTAAGTGACATACTAAATGTAGCAATTATCAGAAATACTTGCCCATGGAACTTTTGTTTCCCACATAGCATCTAGAGATATAGGATTCTTCTCCAGTTTGTTCTAATCTAGATTCTAGGCTGGACACAAAGACCTTCATCAACCAAGAATCGCCCTAGAAAGAGATCACCCAGTTCTCTCAATAACTATTCAGCCTTGACAAAACCAGTTTTCACTGGGCCTCCTTTAGCTTGCCTGTCAATGAGGGTGTTGAACATTCTTATTTCTCAGGCTCTGGCTTTCTGGTATCACCACAAATACAAGAAGCAGGTGTAGCTGTGACTTGTAGACCAGGCCCTGGATTGCTTTAATTACGTGAGCCCTCCATGACTCTGGCCACAGACTCTGCAAAATCCCATTCAACTACATCAAGTCATTTGGATGCCTGTTTGATGATGTCAGGTCCCCCAAATCCCTAGCCTCTGTGTCCTCCTTCAGTATCACCTCTCACCACTGTCTATTTATTATTCTATTCTTCAGCCATGTTTTTTACCTCTTCTAGTCTTTATATCCTATTTCTTCCCCTTGGAATAACTTCCTTCCTGATAGTTTCCTCCACTATGAATCTATCAACTCTCAGCATAAAGACCATAGAGAAATGCTGGCTAGTGAAGCAATTTAACATTTTTTTGCAGAATGTGATTAAAACTATTAACCACGTTAAAGTATATGCCTGTTTCCACAGCTGTGTGAAATGAATGTAGAGCACACATGTATTTTCTTATACACAGGAATGAGATAGCTTTTCTTAAGGGAGATAACTGGTTAGAGTTTCTGAATTATGAGAATCACTCCAGAGATTACTTTTTAGGAAAAACAGTCACCACTGGCAGCACATTTCAGTGACACAGAATCGTTGCAAAACTTGCTTACTCAAGTGATATATTCAACTTGCTCACTCAAGTGACATATTCAACTTGCTCAATGAACTCAATCTGAAATTTAGGTGAGAACAACAACTGTGTTCAGGTCATTAGATAATGTGGCTGCATTCAAAGTGAAACTGAAATTATGGAGGCAGTGAGTGAGCATTGAGATTTTTGACATGATTCAAATATTTGCACAGGTTTTCAAAGAAATGGAGCCAGGACCTTTTTTTATCCCAGTTGATGCTTGACCTATCTCAGCTTTCAAAAGAGTGAGCATTACTTCCCAACCACAACAGACATATGAAGTAGGAAGGAATAGATTTGCCACCCATTTCCAAATAAGGCAGGTGAATCAACTTTGTTTGTGATTGAAAAGGATCAGCTGCTTGAGATGACAAATGTCAATAGCTTTAAAAGTATGCTTGAAACAACTTCAAATTTCCATGTATTCTGGATTAAAGTCAAGGCAGAATATGCTGAGATAACCATAAAAAGGCAATGAAAAGTCTGTTTCCATTTCCAACATCCTATCTTTGTGGAGGAGGGTTTTCTGCAGTGATATCAACCAAAATGAGATTGTGGGGTGGACTAGACATAAGCAACACATTTCAGTTGTCACTGTTTCCCATCACCCCCAGATGGTACCATCTACTTGCTGGGGAAAAAAAAAAACCTCAGGACTCCAACTGATTCTGCATTACAGTAAGTTGTATAATTGTTTCATTATATTTTACAATATAATAATAGCAGAAATAAAGTGTCCAATAAATGCATGTACTGGAATCATTCTGAAGCCATTCCCATTCTCATCCTCAGGGAAATTGTCATCCATGAAGCCAGTCTTTGGTACCAAAAAGATTGGGGATATCTGCCATAGAGTGTTCCTTGGGGTTTGTCTTAGTAATGACCTGAAGCACTGTTAGAAATTCATATTCTCAGACTCACTGAATGACAGTCCTAGAAGACATACTATTTATGTGATTTCACAAACTTCTAGGAGATGCTTACTACTAGGTTTAAGATATTGTTTTATACTGTGCCTTTGGATATGCTGGCACTTCATAGTGTATCACCCTGGATTTGGGTAATAATCCAGTTTAAAAATTCAAAAGGATACAAGGTTTTAACAGATACTTTCTAGACATTAAATATAAGAATACAGTTTGGTAGCTATCTTTGAAGTAAATATAGTTATTGCTTTGAATAAGGCTAGTTGGAGCAAAGTTGATTACTTGAAACAAATTGGATCAATGAAAAATTTTCTTGAGATTTAGATTCAGATGTTTTTTGGTCTGTTTGAGTACCTAAATAGTATTAGATACAAAACTGGACTCAGGTAGGCTAGGCTTATTTTGAACTATACACCTGGAAACCAGAAAAGTTTTGGGGGTGGGGAGAGTGCGCCTCAGAAATGATAATGTTCCACACTTTTACACTTTCTTGTATACGCAAAATAACTGACTCCCAGTGACCACTTGAAGACTGGCTTGACCAAGTTTGCACATTTCCTGACAGAAGGGGGTGAACTCTCTTTCCTGGACAAGTTCAGAGAAAAACAAAGATGACAGATTCCAGGATTACTGTTGATATGGGCAACCTAGACGCTGACAGCTCATCTGTGCTGTCTTTGAATTAAATGAGAAATCATCATTATAATAATTTCTCTTTTCTGCTTCAAAGAATCTTTGACTAAGACAACTATAAATATTTTGCTTCTTAACTTGACATATAAGGCCGTCATCATATACCTAAGTTTTTGTCATCTGTATGCATCCTACAGGCCAGCTACCTTGAATCACTAGTCATGGACAAGACAAGCCAACAAAATTTATGCCATTGTGTCCTTATATATGGCTTCTCTCAGCCCATGATGCCACTTTTCTCCATCTAACTTTCATCAAATCAAACTTAATCTTTAAGATCTATTACAACTGCAAGCCTCTTTAGAAACTATTTCCTGATTTCCCAGAAGAATTAAAGGCCCTCTGCATTATGGACTATGCACATTAGTGAATTTCCCATATTTTATTGAATTACATGTTTGTTCTCCCTTTCTACTGAACTATGAGTTCTTTACTTTGTTTTATCAGAAGCTCTTTCCCCAAAGTAGACACTGCATCAATGTCTGTTGTGCTTCAAACAAGTGTTGAATAGATGAGTGGTAAAGTGGGAGCTCCTTGGGTGTCTAATCTACGTGATCTTAGTACTCATCAGGGCAATAGATTGTGCTTATGTTGTTCTACACTATCTCCAGACAATTTGTCCTGCCTGTCACTGAGCTGATAGCAATTGTGAAAGTGATTAATAGCAGACCAATTATGAGCAATAGGAAACATCAGTTATAACTCCAGGGAGAAGACACAGCCATATCAGTAGCCTCATCCATCTAACTGAGTCATCTTTCCAAGGCATCCTGCCCTGTGACCTTCAACTGCCAAGGGCTTCTTAGTTTTGGACAAATCCAAGTTCTTCAGAGGATGGCTCCTCCTCTCACCCTGTCTCCTACAAGGCGTTGCTTCTGGCCCACTCAGTCCTGGAAGAGAAAAACTGGATGGAAACCATAAACTTTTCCTAAGGGAAGCCCTTAGCCAAGGATCCGAACCCCACCCAATAGACAAGACCTGTCTTCTAAGGCCTGCTATCCTTTGACAGATAGTAACTCCTCTCCCTTGTGGTGAGAACATCTGGAGATGAGAGGCGGGTAGGGAGGTTTCAAGTGGAGCATTTGTCCAAGAATGTGGAGTTCATGTCACTAAATGCTAGCTTAAGTTCCTGAGTAAAGAACTACAAAATTTTCCTTCTGTGGCCACTGGTGATCTCATTTTTCCAGTACACCCATGTTCCCTTAGGAAGCATGAGGGAGAAAGCCTCCCCTGCTGATGGGGCTCCCATGTTTGGAACTATGAGTGTGGACAGGAAAAAAATTCAAAGCACAGGAGGGGACAAGGTTAGTCTAGAGCCACACTGAACTTAGCCTTTCAAAGGGAGATTTGGAAATTTGGATGAGGAAGTTATGAAAGGGGAGACCCTTATCAGGTTCATTATAACCATATTTTCATTATGCCAAGTCGAACTCTGAGAAGTCTAAGTTGCTTAACCAAATCAAGATGCAACCCATGCTGTAGAGACAGAAGAACACAAAGTTAAAAGCATGGTCACTGGAAGAAGAGTCCTGGGTACAAACCCTAGTGTTATCACTAAGCAAGCTGGAAGAAGTGACTTCAACTCTCTGCATGTGAAAGTGCTTCGCTTTCTGCAATGTTAAATGGGGATATATTAATATCTACTTAAATAAGAATTCTTATAATTATCATTTATAAAATGCCTAAAATAATTCCAGATTTATATAAATATTCACACATTAACATATATTGATAATTACATGACTATTGTTTAAGCCTTGAATGTGAATATTCTGTAGATCAAATTAAATTGATGAAAATAACAGCAAAAAGGTGTACATATTTATTTACAGATAAAAGATTCCAAACACATTTTCACTTAAATAGCATTTCTTTTAAATGTTCTCTGTTGGAAAAAAATATGCCACTTGAAACAAATATCAGAAACATTATCTTTGTCTTGGGGTACGAATGACTTCCTTGTCTCTGAGAACTGACTGAAAAGGCAAGGCAATACTATTTATTGTATGCCCATTTTGTGCTGGATGTTTTAATCAGAATCAAAAACATAAAATAGGAGGAGAAAAGGGAAGAAAAAAAGGAGAAAGATGAAGAATGAAAATGAAGAGGAAAGACACTGCAACTAATATTTATCAAACATTTACTCACTTGAGGCATTGCTAAATGCTTCACATGCATAATTTATTTATTCCAACACCAGCTCTATGAGTTAAATACATTATCACTCCCACTGAGATTCTGTACATTTGAGTTATATCCCCATAGTAAGTGGTAAAGTGAGAACTTAAATTTAGGTCTAATTGAATGGGTACTGCCTTTTCTTTACATTCGTCATCATATATAATATCTAGAACCACTCTATGAAACAGGTTCTGTTATCATACCTATTTTGCAGATGCACAAATGAGTTTCGAATAGGCTAAGTCACAATATAATGCCATCCAACAGGCAAGCATGAAATTAGAATTCACATAGAAATTTGGTGGACTCCAAAACCAACTGCCTTTCTGTGAAATCTCACTAAATCTCTTAATTGTCTCAAAACCTCACCGATAAATGTGTCTACCTTGAATGCCATTAATATACTCCCAAATATATTAAAAATAAAGAAATAGATATCTATACATTTATGTATCTCAATCTCTAGATCTGTTCAAAATTGTTTTCTGCACATCTGAGACATAATTACCAGGGAAGCACTGTGGAGGGGAGAGAAGAGTCTTCTCTAAGGTATACTTCCCTTCCCCAGAAGCTACCATGCATCTGTTTACTGGTACTCTGATTTTTTTAAGAGAACCAATACTTTCCCCAAAAAAGATTTAGGCTGAAGCAAGATAAAATTGAAGGATCCAAATCCAAGCTCTTCTGAGAATAGATATATGCTCTCTAGAAAAGAAGAAGAGAGTTTTGGATTCAATTAATAGAAGATCTTTATTGAGAATGAACTGGGGGAAAAAAACTTCATTTAGATGATGAAATAGAAACTAGCTTCTAATCCACTGAGAAATGACTCAGAGGTGAGAATGAAGTTCCATCAACAGGGAAAGATGACAATAGCTAGTGACAGTAGGGTCTCTGGGATCCAAAAAGAGGCTACTTGGTGTTAGATGAGTCTTACCCATATGAAAGCATAGTAAGAGGAGCCAGTGATGATGGAGGGTATGCAGTTTACGTGCTGGGACCAAAGCTATGGGTCCAGACAAACGGGTTTATAAAGTAGCCTATAACCTACCGGCTGTGAGACATTGATGAGACGTTTCTCCTCATGAGTTTCAGTCTCCTTTAGCCACTCAAAGTTATTTTTTGAATGCCTACTAAGTGTGTGACAATAAAGATAGAAGCTATTATGACCAAGGGCAAATCTAAAAGTCTGAAAACAAGAGAATTAGCTTCTATCCTTAAGTCTGTAGACAACTGAAGTAGTCTCTGTGTGTTCTAACTCTCTCTTCATTAGTAAAAAATAATACAGCTAGAAGAATTTAGAGGTGCTGGAGTTCTTTCAAGTCCTAATAAACAGGATGACTGAGATAAGACTGACTTTGCTGTGGTGAGAATAATGGTGTACTCACCAAAATTCATGTTGAAAATTAATCCCCAATACAGCAATATAAAGTGTGGCCTTTGGGAGCTGATGTCATGGGGGTTTTGTGCTCTTGAAGGGATTAGTGCGCTTGTAAAAGGTCTTAAGGTATAAAGGGGCACTTTTTTGCTATTCTGTTCCTGCGACCATGTGAAGACATAGTATTCCTTCCGTCCAGAGGATGCAGTAACAAGGCACCATCTTGCAAGCAGACAGCAGCCCTCACCAGGCACTATCATTGACTTGATCTTGGATTTCCCCCTTCTAGAACCACGAGAAAATAAAGTTCTATTCTTTATACATAATACAGTCCCATATACTTTGGTATATTGGCACAAATAGACTAACACAAAGTATAAATGAATATTTAAACTCACATAATGAAAAACTGCTGATGGAACCAGGGACAATTACCAGGTGAGAAGAAAAGTTCTACTGAAACCTAAGATGGCTTAGCATATCTGAAAGACTGTCTCTCACATGAGAGAGGAATAATTTCTATTGGGCTACTTCAATAGCAAGCATTGTTGTTAAGCACCTTACATAGATTATCTCAGTAAATTTGCAAAACAATTCTATAAGGTAGACATTGCTAATCTCATTGTCCTAATGAGAAAACAAAAGTTTACAAACTCCAGGGTCCAAATATACCCAAAGGAACACAGAAACTTTGTGGCAGCTGATGTCTGAACCTTGGTCTCTCTGGTTCCAAAATACACCCTCTGTCTAGTGAGTCAATAGCTAAGATTTGCTCAGTAGAGTGTTGATGGGTGGAACCATTAACAACAAAAAGAGGAAATATACAGAAAAATATTTTGATGGTTGGAGGTGGGGCTCAGTGTCAGAGCATTTGCCTAGCATGTAGAAGGCCCTGGGTTCAATGTCCAGGACTTGAAAAAAAATATTTTGACTCAAGATAAGGAAAAGTGCTCCAGTAGTGAAGAACAGCTATTAGGGGGGCACCGAGCAAGTCATTCCTAGGAGTATTATGCCATAAACTTTTTCAGGACAAAGTAGGAAAGAATCAAGCAATAGATAAGGGCTGGCCTGGATGTATGGGTAATCCCTTCCATACTTTTCTTCCTCCTGAAATATAGAGAAGGAGGAGCAAGAGAAACAACAGAAAGGAGGAAAAGTCAGACAAGTAAGAGCTTGTCTTTACTTAGCTTTTATTATGTGCCAGGCACAAGGCTAAGCATGTTATTACCTAACTCACTTAATACAGTAACCTCAGAAATTAGGAATTATCGTTACTAAACTCATATCACATCTGAGAGATTAAGGCTCAGAGTCCCTTGCCAAAAATAGGAGAAAAGGAACAACCAGGCTTTGATGACAGACTTGACCTGCAGCAAAGATAAACAGAGCTAGGGATGTAGCCTAGTGATGGAGCACTTGCTTAGAATGCACAGGCCCTGAGTTCATTTACCAGTATTAAAAAATATTCTTAACTACTAGAACAAAAGTTCTAATTCTTCTACTGATCAGTGTCGTCTACAGGTCAATACTACTTGTGGTGGACTTCAAAAAATTTTTAAAAAATCATGTTTGGTCAAGCCTCTAGACCAAACTACCAAATTATAAGAAATACAGGGCCAGAGCAACATGTTAAATGGCACAGTGTGGATACAATCAGCAGAATTCAGGTTGGAGGAATTCCAATGTACAAATAATTTAGTTTTATCAATGAAATATACCAAGAAATAGAAGGAGAGAAAGAGATGGAGGGAGGAACCTATACATTAAAAGAGACTCACTTAACAGCCAGTAACAACATTTGAAATTTATTTTGATGCCAATTTGAACAAACAAACTGGTACCAAAGATATCAGGTGATCTAGTGAACATAAACAAAAATTGGATATTGGATGATACTGAGTGATTACTGTTAATTTAGGGAGCTTTTGTGGTATATACGCTATTTTTGTATTTAGTTTTTAGAGATATAGACTTTAACATTTACACATAAGATGATCTAATGTTTGAGAGGTTTTTCTAAATTACCATGGAAGTACGGAGTCAGATGAAAAAGCAGGTAACACAGAAGTGGCATGAGTTGATCATTGATGAAACTAGTTGATAGGAACACGGTGGTTCCTCATGCTATTCTTTCTTTGTATATGTTACATTTTTTAAATTAAGTTTTAAGGTACATATCAGATCTTAGAATTTAATAGTGTTTCCCAAAATGGTATAACTTGAAGATAAAGCTAAAAAAGACCAGAAACACATGGTCTAAGAGGAAGCCATATTCTTTGTGGTCTTCCCCTTCTCTTTAAGGTGTAAGTTATGGCCTTGCACCCTTCTGCTCAGACATCTAGGAAAGATGTGACTCTGCTGACCCCCAAAGGCACTGCACGGACTGTCCATTTGTGGAATGGTAAAAACTCATGCTGCTTTCAACTGCATGTGCCTGATGACTTGGGAGGCACATCTGGAATGAGTTCTTTTTTTCTTCTTAGATTAGAGAGGAGTAGAAAGAGAGAGTTGAATTGTTTGTGAATTCTCTCTGGGCCCTTCCTATCACTGCTGACTGAAGTTGCTTAATGACCCAAGAAGAGCCCCCTGTGAACGGGGCTAAACTCCAACAGTGGTGGATCCCACTGCTCGCTCTCTTTCTGGAAGGGCAGCACTGCGCTGGATAGGGTAATCTTTGCATGATACCCCCAGATTAATGATGGTTGTGTGATGAATGCATGGATGTGGGACAGATGGAAAAGGATTTCGAGCCCTAGCTTTGACGTTTGCTACTCCTGTGGGGCTTCAATAGATGATTGCCTTTACTCTCTGAGCCCGTTTCCTTATCTATAAAGTGAAAATAAACATTGCTACCTTCATAGCCCTACTGAGAGGATTGCTGGGATCAGTGTATCTGAAAGCACCATGTAGGAGTACCAAGGAAAATCAGTGACATTTTTCATTCTTCATTCATTTATTCTCATTAATTGCATTTATTGGATTTCTGTGGTGTATCAGACACTATTATTATAAGTTGCTGGTGAATGCAGAACACAAGGTGGTTCAGTCTTTGATCTCACGAAGTTTGTCCCCTAGAGTACAGGAGAATATTTTGACTCAGTATAAAAAAAAAAAAGAGTTCTCTCAATGGAGATAGGATGGTCAGAAGTCACTGAGCAAGCCATCTGAAAACTAGACATGTTTAAACACAAACCCACAACCTCTTTCAAGGTGTGGTGACAAAGAACCAAGAAACAGTCTATAGTTGAACTAAATGCCTATGTTATCCCTCTCTTCCTGAGTTTACTGAACTTTCTTCCTCACAAGGACTGCAGAGAACATACAATAATAAAATTGGAGAGGATATTTATTAATCAATTACAAAAAATAAAATCATAACTAAAAATTATGATAGCTGCTTATGAAAAAAAAGATGAAGACACTGGAGAAAGTAAGGAATCTTGTAAATTGTGATGCTAAAACCATGGGTATGCATGTATCGTTGTGATATGTTGTCTTTAATTTTTTCAGGGAACTATGTAGAAGGCGAATAGCTGGGTCAAATGGAATTTCTAGTTTTAGTTTTTTAAGGAAACTTCTTACGGACTTCTATAGTGGTTGTAACCAGTTTACACCCAACAACAATGAAAAAGGGTTCATTTTTTTCCTACAACCTCACTAGCATTTGTTATAATTTCATTTCTTGATGATATATAGGAGAAGGCATCCAAGAGCTGCAGAGAGAGGGAGGGAGAAGAGGGGAATGGAATTAAAAAATAATTAAGATGTGCTATGCACTTGTATCAGCTCCCCATGATGAATGATATCATTATGTACTACAAATTTGTACCAATAAAAAAATAAAAGTAAGTATTGCACCAAAAAGAATAAAAGTAATGAGTAAATAAACAGAGAAGCATTTATCAAATCTAGAAGCTAGGCATTCTGATAAGTGAATAGCAGTTTGCTAAGCAGAATGGGGTGAAACGCATTCCAACACCAGGGAACAGCACTGCAAAGTCTCTTTGATGGGATAAGACATAGCATCTTTCAGAAAATGGACAAATAGCACTGAGGCCTGAAAACAGAAACAAGGAAGGAAAGAGTGCAAGGTGAGTTTTAAGAAATTAAAATGGTCCAGTCCAAACAACACATTATGGCCATGATAAGGACCTTTTTCTCAATCCTAAGAGCAATGGGAAACAAAAAAGTTTTAATCAAGAAAGGATGGGAGGATGTTTTAGTTTTGAAAATATCACTATGGCTACAAGGTAGAGAATGAATTAAAATGGATAAAGGTCATTATTAGCCGAGTAAGAGGCTAGTGCAGTAGCACAGGAAAGGCTGAGATTGGGTTGGGTAAAAGGAAACAGAGAAATTCTTGAGAAGACAAATCTACAAGATTTGCCATGGAGCGGGGTGTACAGGTACGAACAGGAAGTAAAGATATACGTCAAGTATATGCCCTTAGTTTCCGAATTACAAGAACTGATGGAAGAAAGACAGAGGCCATTTATGGCAAATGTAGAGTGGTCTGCAGCCACTCTAAATATGGGGAAAAGCCACTATATTTTCACTGAGCAACGACAGCCAAGCCTAGAATGAATTGGGACGAGTAACTATAGGCAGCAGACATAGTCCACTTTTTCAAGAATCTCAGTCATTCAGTAAAGAAATGAAGACAAAATACCTAGAAAAAGTCATAGAATGAAGTAATAATGTCTTTAGTACATAAGAGACTTCCATTTACTATACTTTGTTTTTAAAGTTGAAGGGAAATAGCTAGTAGACGAGCGCATAGCAAAATGAGAAAAAGCTCAGGGGCTCAGGTCAAACCCTGGCTCCACCAGGTCCTATTTGTACTTTCGGGCATATAATGTGACTTCTCCATGCCTCAGTTTTCACACTGGAAAAAGAAAGATAGTGATGATACTCAGAATGTGAGACTGATGAGAGGGTTCAGGGAGCTAAGTACATAAAGTACCTTTCGCTGAGCTCTTGGCATCATTGCACTGCTTAATAAATGTTTCTTATTATTAGAAGTACAATGGAAAGGTATTCTGCCATTCTCATTCTTACATTTAATAAATGAATTCAATGTCCCATAAAACAAAAAGCACTGCACTCTTTGACAAGCAAAAATGTTTGCATTAGCTAAGACTGTATGTCTTGTACATCTTATTGAATCTGGTGTCCCCTGGTTCCATGAAAGAGTTACATTTCCTAGTTTCTCAAGAAGAGGAGCCAAGTATTAAGTTCCTCTTCTGTAACTGACATGAGTGTGTTGAGTAATATGTGGATTATTTCTCCTTCTTTTCTTTGATCTTTCCTATTGCCAAGGGTCACCTGACAGTCTGATTCCTGGCCAGTTCACCTCCTTTTCAGAATACACAAAGATGGAGAGGAAGTGGCCCACAATAGCAGGGAAGATTTAAGCTAGATTATAAGAAGGACTTGACTTTTAAAATCCCTAACCAAGGAATTCCCTGAACGAATTTCAAAATGAGAAAGGTATATGAATCAGGGTTTTGGTTAGTGATTCTCAAGCTCAAAGTGCATCAGAATCAGTTGGGGGAGCTTAGGATAACAGAGATTCCCAGCTCCAATGCCCAGAGAAACAGAATCTGTACATGGAAGTAAGGAAGCTGCACTTTTAACAAATGCTTCTTCTGTATCCCCAGTGATTCTGGTCCCATTTAAAACACTCTGACGTCCTGATCTCGACACTCCACTGAGCACTCTTATCTGTCTTACTTGGCTCCAATTATTCCTTTCTTAAACTTTTAACATTACATTATTTACCAAATGGATTGCTTATTTTCTATCACACACATTCTGGTAAAAATTAAATTCCCAAATGGTAAAGAAATATCCCTGCTTTGATCTCAGAAGTATCTCCAGTGCCCAGGACAGTGCCTGACTTCAGGAAGTCCAGAGTCAACATTTGTTATAATTGCTTGAATTGAATTCCCCCTCTTGCTAGCCAACTCAGATGTGGACTTCTACAGTAAACTTCCTAACTAACCGGTCATCTACTGTTAGTTAGTATTCTAATATTTTGGTCAAGAACATTCAGAGCCACGTGTGGTGGCCTGCACCTGTAATTCCAGCACTTGAGAGCTGAGGCAGGAGGATCACCATGAGTTCGAGACCAGTGTAGTATATATAGTGAGCTCAAGGCCAATCTAACCTACATAGCAAGACCCTGGCTCAAAAAAAGAGAACATACATGGGCCAGGGATTTAGCTCAGTGGTTCCACTGTCTGCCTCGCAAATGCAAGATCCTGAGTTCAATCCCCAGTACCAAAAAAAAAAAAGAGAACATTCAGAAAATTTACTGATAACATCAATCTTTTTCTCAGTGAAAACATTGCAAGTAAATGTATATTTCTGCAAAAACTTTCTGAGTATAGGGACCTAAACATTCTTTAAAGTCAAACATATACAGAGCTCAAATTAATAACCCTGGCTCCAAAAGCAGCCGTGGCCCCTAGAATTCACTTCCAATGTTACATTGTGATTAGCCCAAACCTCATGTGTAATTATATCTCTCTTTTAACTCAAAATATGGAAGCACTCTCAGAGTTCACACAGTCCTCACGTTCCTCGATGCGGCATTCAAAGTTGCCCACAACTTAGCCTTCTCCATTTTTACATACATTGCAAGAGTGACTAATTAAACACACAATTTTGGACTCAGACACTTCGAGTTTGAATTCTTACCCTGCAACTCACAGCTGGGTGACTTTAGATAAAAGACTTTCCTCTCTAACATCTCAAATTTTTGTTTTTGCTTTTTGCTTTGTACATACTAGTGCACACTTTACATATATTGTAGGATGATAAAGAATAAGAGAACATAATTAATATTCTTTAAAATACCAGCTATACAGTTGCTACTCAACAATTTGTAAGTTTTGTTCTTCTATACATTTGATGTACCATCCTCCTTCTCCAACATCCCTCAGTCTAGGTGACGGTTTGCCAAATTTTTTGTGTAAAGCACTAAATAGGAAACATTTTGGGCTTTTCCCACCATATCATTTTCTGTGACTCCTACTCAATTATACCATTGTAGCAGGAAAGCAGCCATAGATAATATGTAAATAAATGTGTGCGGCTATATTTCATAAATTTACTTACAGAAACAGGCTGCAGGCCAGATTTGGCCCATGGGCTCTAGTTTTCCAACTGTGGTCCATACTAGCTTTGGTAGTTCAAACTTCTCCAGGCCTCGATTTCCTCATATGTTAAACAGGGCTAATAATAATACTTTCCTCATAAGTTCTTGGATGGTTAAATCTCCTGGCCCCATTTTTGGCATAGTATATACATCTGGTAGATGTTACTAACTTTATCACCAGTAGACTTGCCTGAAGTTGTAATACTATCTGCTCATACCCACCTTCACTTCCCCAAGTAAACAATCTTTTCCAGATTGTCTTCTCATTTCTTTTTGCTTTCCAACACTGTTAGAATGCTTACTGTAGAAATCTGAAAATTAAACATGCACTAAGGCCACATATGCAAGAAATTATAATTGCTTATGTGGCTTTGGCTTATTCATTAGAGTGAGTTTCTTGAGGAAACAGTCTGTATCTTATTCAGCTCGGTCACTTTTTCTAGCACAGTATGTGGCACATACCAAATACTAATACAAGGGGTAGTCGCTATGGGGCTAAAGTAATGGTGGTAAGGATAGTGATGGCGGTGGATCTGAGATGGTGGGCATGATGATGATGATGGCGGTGGTGGTGATGGTACAGAGATTGTGATGGCAGTAATGGTGGTGCCATTGGATGTAGTGATAGTAGTGTGATAATAACTGGGGTAGGGGAGTTGGTTGCTACTTTTTTTCAAGAGATAATTAGTTAGAATTCTCTTCTGAATTTGATCCAAGAAGTGAAAATGGAGGCAACAAGTCTTTCTGGCAGGGAGAAAGATCTGCAGGAAGATCAGGCAACCACAACAAGACCAAAATTATACTCGACTCTTCCTAGGGCACCATGAAAACAAAAATGCTCACAGGGTGGAAAAGTCTGGAAATCTCAGGACTAGAAAAGATTCATCCAGATCAATACAGCATTTTAGTCCTCAAAATACCAGCCAAAATATCATTTGGTCTCTTAACTTTTCTACATGAGACACCTATGAGTAAAGTTACCATCACCTATTACACCGATGAGGAAACTGAATCTCCAAGAGGTAAAAGATATTTCTGAGGTCAGAAGTCTTGGAAATTTTAAATTTAGACTTGGCTATGTGACTTGGAGAAAGTCATTCTTCATCTCTAGGTCTCAGTTTTACTATTTATAAAATAAAGTACTTGTTGAACTATAAAATAAACAGGACATGATGTTAATGCCTCTCTCAGCTAGTAAATTGTCATTGGGATGGAGGGACTTATATATTTTTTCCCAATAATAAATTTAAGGAATAAAACTGGAATTGTCTATGGTTTGGAAATAAATTATAAGTAACAGGATACTTCTTTCAACCTCAAAGTATTTCCTTTATATTCTACTATGAAGTTAGATCTGACCTTATCATAGCACCAAAAGGGACCTTGGATAAAGCTAGCTTGTATTTCTCATTATACAGATAAAGAATTAGAGGCCAGATCTAAGAGGAAGCAAGTTCAGCACCATGTAACAATCAGGAACAAGGCAAAGCTCGGATTATTTGAGTCCCACACTCTATTTTACCCAAATAAAACTCCCCATCCACAAGAGGATAGGATATACTCTATAATGAATACTTTTAAAACAAGTTTTAAAAAAAGTTTCCCTAGGCAGTAAACAGTAGAGATGGGATTCAAATCCAGCTGCCTGACTCTTCATTATGATATTCCTCCGCCTTCCCCACTTGGAGACTCTACTTCTCCCACAGACTAAATTAACAACCACACAAAGTCTTGCATATTTAAGCACCAATTATGCTAAGCCAAGTTCTGTGGCACTGGGTTGTGTAAGGGCCATTTATCAGGTGGAGGGAGGAGAGTTACACATTAATCAAATTCTCTATCACAGAGACATTTTTCCTGCTGTGCTTGTTCAAAACCACAGCATAAAGTGTAACTAAGAGTTCCTTTCCAGCAGACATAGAGGACATCATCCTTTCCGATCTGTTCATTGGAATGGGCTCAAGGCGACCCCAACCACTCAAGCATCTAGTGTCCAACTGTTTCCAAAGCCATCCAGACATCACCCTGGTTACCGCTCAAAACCAGAGGCCAGAACTATAACCACAAACCTCAGGCAAGTAATTCCCCTTCTCTGTTCTCTGTTACTCCCTGACCATGCCACAAAATGGGGCTCAAGAGCTCACTCAGTGGGGTGATGGGAATGTACCTCAGTGGTGAGTTAGGATTCTCACACAGGACCTGCATTCTGTATAGACTGCAGTAATGAGTGATGATAAAGTGAAGAAATGTTGCTCAGATCCTTTCATTTGTAATCTGTCCTTTTGGGTCAACCAAGGGCCACTTCCATTCAAAGTGCAGATCCTTCTCTAAAATGCCATATCACTAACACTATAAGCATCAAAGAGTTATTGAATACTGTACCACTTTGAATACTGTACTACCTAGCTATTGAATACTGTTTACCAAAGAAGCAGAAAAGGAAAGGATGATTTTAGATAAATACTATTTTTATCAGTATAATAGACAATATTTGTCTGTTACATGCTGGATATTATGTATTCATTATCTCATTTGAGTCTCACGAAATAGAGATCATGAGACCATATTTTACAGATGTGGAAACAGGTGCATGGCTGTCTTTCGGCATCACACAGTAAACGGGGAACTGAGGCAAGACTGTGACTCAAGCCAGTGTAGCGCTTTGACTCCAGTATTTGCTTCTATGTGGACACAGTTTCTTTATGAAACTCAGAGGAAAAAGAAAAAAAACCTCATTCAACCTTTCTGGTTTGTCAGATAGAAAAAGGGAAGGACTTGTCCAAGGCCCCTCAACTCCAGGTCAAGATTCCTTTCTCTTTTACCCACGTGGCTTCTCCTTAGCATGCAGAGATGGCAGAGAGATGGAGAAGCCACGGAAGAAGGGATGCTAGAGGTCTGAGGCAGAGACAGAAAAACAGGAGAACAAGAGAACAAGAGCAGCTGCCTTCTCTTCACACCAGCTTGTTGGATGGCCATATTCCCCTCATGCAGGGTCATTTCCAGACCTGCAGTGGAACTCTCTCATCCACTCCTACTACAACCTGGCTCCCTTGAAAATGTCTAGTGTGTCATCCCCTATAAGCTGTGAAACGTTAAACAGGCCTCTCATTTGGGTTTGGGGAGGGGCAGAAGAAACTGGTGACTAAGAGGAAGCCACCACTAGTCAACCAGCTCCTACATTTCTTTGAAAATTCTGGTGCCAAACTCCTGACCACAGCCTTCAAACTTTCCTGACCTCTCCACAGCATTATCCATGGAGAATCCCCTCAGTTTTGACCCCAGGCACATAGGTTCTCACTGAGTCCTCAAATGGCCATGCTTGCTTATTCTTCAGGTTTTGCAGGAAGTGGGCCTTCTACTTGGACTATCCTAATGTTTCTCCCCTCCCAAGCCCAATCATCTACATTCACTTTATGTGCCTTGCTCTGAGAACTAAGTCTAAATATCTTTTCTTAGAAAAGACTTCCCTGACAATACAAAGCTACTTGTCACACACCTTCAACCCATTGACCTACACTCTTTGTTGGTACTTTGCATAATCTGATTCTTTTTATTTCAGTGAATGTGTTTTCCTCACAAGTGTATAAACTCCATGAAGACAAAGACCATGTATAGGGTGGAGATGTAGCTTAGTGGTAGAGCATTTGTTTAGCATGCATGAGGTCCTCAGTTTGATCTGCACTGAAAAAATAAATAAAGAGAATTTCCATTTGGCTGGGCATGGTGGCACATGCTGTAACCCCAGCATTCTGGAAGGCTGAAACCGAAAGATCTCAAGTTGAAGCTCAGTCTGAGCAACTTAGCAAGACCTTGTCTCAAAACAAAAAAACAGACTGTTGGGGGTTGGAAATGTAGGCCAGTACTGAGCACAATACCGATATCACCAAGAAAAAAAAGTGTCCATTTTTCAGACTGTCCATTTCTTAGGGTATAACCCAGTGCTTGACATAGAGTGGCTACTCGAAACTACTTTCTGAATTAATGAAATTAATGATTAGTACTTTCCATTTCCCCAGGTCTCCTGCAAGGAGAACAGTGACATCTAGTGACCACTTTCACACTCTTGGAATTCTCTGACAACACTTACTGGCCCCAGAAATACTTCACTGGATTTCTAAAATATTAAACATTTCAGTAATGCTAAGCAGAGCTGGTGCAAAGTCCAGCCATAGGGTTATCTGGCTCCTGAGCGAAAGGGAAAGGAACTACTGCCCCTCCTCCCTACCATATGGATGACAAGAACATGTTGCCAAAGTCCCATGACTTAGTTTGTACTGCGTCACATTGCAGATGAGGAAATTAGGGCCAGAAAGGCACTCATTGAGGCAGATTCATACAGCAGTCAATGAGGGTATTCATTCACAAAGTCCTGGAGAGCCAGTGCTAAGCAGGTGTCTCTCTTTCTACTCTTTCAATCCCACAATTTAACCTCACCCTGCAGTCTGAAGTGTGGAGACATGTATGTATTTTTTGGTTGTAGTTAGTTATTTTGGAGACTTTTTATGCACAGAATTAGAGTACTTGTGATGTTTGCTTCAGGACTCAAGCATGCAGCTGTGCCATGCTTTATTAGGTGTATTTATCCATTTAGATAGTTAATAATTTAGTTACTTTACACACTTTAATAATCCACCACCAAAACTGCCAGTTAGGAACTTGACTATTTACATGTAACATGTTTCCTTGTGCCATTACACTGCCTCCCCAACTCAAGACTACCATCATTTCTTCTGTTCATCATTTCCTTCCTTACTTTTAAAATAGTCTTACTGTATTTGTATTTATTCCTAAAAGGTAGTGTAACTGAGGTAAGAGTGTGTGTGCTTTAGCTTAAAAAAAAAAAGAAAATGGGTGACTGTTATATAAAATCTGTACAGAATTGGGACTTATTTTTTCACTGAATAATTTGTTCATTCATTTCACATTGATAGGTGTCACAATAGTTCATTAATTTTTTCTGCAGTAGTATGTTCCACTGTATCAATATCACACACATACCTGCTCTCCTATTGGTGATAATTTAGGTAGTTAATAGAAGACTCCTTGTGCAACACAAATCTAATCCCATCTACCCTATCATCATATATCTTCATCAACTTATTACCCTAAGAACAGGGCCCACACTCTATGACTGGACTTAAAATATCCTAAGTGATCAGGCCTTTTCCAACCCCTGTGGCCTCATCCTAGCTCTGCCTCCCTTATCTGTTCTCTATGAAGCATCTCGACCTCTGTGATACTCCAGGACTTAGCCCAAGAGCATGTTGTGGAAGGGGCACATAATCCAGAGTTCTATGGGACTGCATCAAGGGTCTACCAGGGTGACTTCCTTGGAGGCCCAGAGCCATCTGCAAACTGCTACAGAGGGCAGGGAAAACCACTTTTCTTCTTCCTTACTGGAATAGTGGCATCACCATTCTTAGTTTTATGGACTGGGGATCTTGGAAGATTGCATTTGTAAAAAATATTCCATGAACATAAATTTGCGAAACAGCTAGCCAAATAATTCATATGATCCTTTCAAGGTCTGAAATGCTGCAATTAAATAAGATACAGAAGAAGGAAAGAGGAGATATCATATCACAGTTAGGCATGTAAACTGTGGAGCAGACCAGCTTTGAACAAATCACTTAACATCTTTGAGGTTCTCTCAGTTATAATATGGACATGACAGTAAGATGAATCGTATGTTCAAATGTCAGCAGTTTCATGTGACTCAAACCAATATTTCTAAGTAAATCATAAATCTGGAAAGCAGATTAAATGGGATAATCCAAGTACAGGACTGAGGTAAACACTGCTAGGCTTTCACTGTAACAGTGCCTTCTTCTCTTAGGCACACAGTTAGAATACATTTCCCTATATTAAAGACAGGCATGGGCAATGGCCGAGTTGTCATCGATAGAACCAGAGCTGAAATGACATTTGACCCATTTCAGTCTTTCCCTAGCAATCCTCCGAATTTCTTTCTCCTTTCATAGTGACTGTTATTGGTGCACAAGATAAAACAGGCTGGGTACTGAACCAGTTCTCAGAAGAGAAAAGCCACCCAATCAATCAAACGCATCTATTTGGGACTCCACACCAACAAAAACTAAATGTTGTTGTATTGAGACACTGATAGTCAAGGATTTATTGGTTATATAAACTAGTGTCACCAAGCTATATAAGTATTTAGAACATGATAAGGAATCATAAATGCAGTAGTCCCCATGATTTTGTTGTTGTTGTGGAGGAGGAGGAGGAGGAGGATTCCCGTGGACAAAGGGTGCATATGGGGAGGAGGCAGGGGAGTTGGTCAGGTCTGACTTGGAGGCTGGGCCAGGGGAGCTCACCTCTTTTGTGCCATTGTCTTGGATGAGGGTGTAAAGTGGTACCACACGGTTGATTTCCAGCAGCACCGGTGTGGGACTCAGCTGCTCCTTGCCTGGCCGACGGCAAAGGTGGCATGTAGAGGGACAACGACCCTTCTCCTCACAGCGAATCTCCACACCTGAGATGAGCTGGTCATCTGACAACATCTGGGCTGTCAGCAGACCTGAGAGGTAGGTGATGAAGGGCATGGACTTGAGCTCCTTTTTGCTGCCCAGCTCTGTTGTCTCTGAAGAGGCAGAAAACAGGAAGAGATAGAGGTAAATTTAGAATTGTTCAAAAGGCCTAGTTCTTGAACCCATCGAGAGAATTTGCCAAGGAGCTGGTATTTGTAAGAAAAGAAAAAAGGCCATAGGATGATTTGTTCATGATGACTTGCAAAGATCACTAGCCTGAGGATTCAGAGATCAGAATGGTGTTTTATCCTAACATTTATCCCAAGTATCCTCTAGCCCTCACTTTCTCCCTATTTAGAGTTGCTAGGTAAGTCTAGGACAGATGTGTAAATACTGAATAGTTTCTCTGGTGTGAGAAACTGAAAGTGTAAATAAAGATCAAAATGTATAATAGATAATGTGAAATAGGAAGAAAAGGTCCAAAGGGGAAAGGTAAATAGGAGGGGTTGAGGGAAGGAAAGAAGGAAATGGAATTAATATGAGAAAAGGAAAGAATGGAAACAAAGTCTTTGTAAATAGGGAGGGGGAGTTGAAGGGAGAGCAGGGGAAGGGGGAAAAATAAGAACTGAGAGATTATGTAAAGGTGGAAATTTCCAATGATGAATGTCATTATATTGTATACCTAAAAAGTACCAATAAAGTTAATTTTTAAAAAAGACTAAGAGTTTCTCCAAGATGTAAATACTCAAAGTTATTTCCCTCAACCAGAAATTCTCTTCTGTCTGTTGTCAACTTGCAAAAGTTATACTCTTCCTTTAAAATGTTCCAAAAAACAGACCTGAGGATCAATGGGACAGACTAGAAGAGGCGGAAACAACACCAAACACACTCAGCCACCTTATCTTTGACAAAGGGGCCAAACATGTTCACTGGGGGAAAGATAGCCTTTTTAATTAGTGATGTTTGAAAAACTACCTTTCTACATGCCAAAGATTAAAACTAGACCCATATCTCTCACCATGCACTAAAGTCAAAATGGATCAAAGATATAAATATTAAAACAGAAATGCTAAATCTTCTGGAAGAGAGAATAGGTAGTACTCTTGAGGATATAGGGGTAGATAACGACTTCATGAACAAAACCAAAATTGCACAGGAAATAAACAGTGCAAAGAATCAACAACTGGCATCTCCTCTTATTAAAAATATTTTGCAACACAAAAGAATCACCAACAGAGTGAAGAGACAACTCACAGAGTGGGGGAAAATAATTTAGCCAGTCGCCCCTCTGATAAAAGACTAATATCTAGAACATACAAAGAATTGAAAAAAGTCAGATCCCCCCAATTTAACGACCCAATCCAAAACTTGGCATCTGCCATGAATAGACACTTCTCAGACAAAGAAGTAGAAATGGCAAACAAATATATGAAAAAATGTTCAACATCACTGGTTATCCAAGAGATGCCAAGTTGAAACAAAGCTGAGCTTTCATCTCACTCAGAAATAATGGCTATTATGAAAAAAATCCTGGTAGGGGTGTGGGGAAAAAGGAACCCTCCTCAACTGTTGGTGAGAGTGCAGACTGGTGCAACCACTGTGGAAATCAGTGTGGAGATTCCTCAGAAGTTTAGGATTAGAGGTCCCATTTGAGCCAGCTATTTCCTTGCTGGGTATCTTCCCAAAAGAATGAAAAGCATCATACCACAGTGATGTATGCACCCCCATGTTTATACCACACAGTTTGTAACATCTAAATCTTGGAAACAACCCAAATGCCCATCAACTGATGAATGACTAAAAAAGATCTGTTTTTTTTAATACAATGGAGTACTACTCAGCCATAAAGAAAGATAAACTTGAGATATTTATAGCTAAATGGATACAACTTGAGACTATACTTTGAAGTGAAATAAATCGACCACGTGTAAATATCATCTTTTCTCTCTAGTGTGAGAAAGTGAAAGGGTAAATAAGGACCAAAATGTATAACAGATAATATAAAATAGAAAGAAACTGTTCAAAAGGAAAGGGAAACTGTGAAAGGGGGAGAGGGGAAAAGGGGAAAAATCGGTAAAAGAAGGAAAAAATGGAAACAAAGCTTCTGTAAATAAGGGGGGAGGGGAGGTTGAAAGGAGGGAAGGGGAACGGGACAAAAAGAATAACCACGCTATATCAGGTACAGGAACAAACTCCCTTGGATGAATGTGATCATTATGCATATTTAAATTGTACCAATAAAATTAATTCAAAACATAAATACAATTTTGTTCCAGTTTTATATTCTTTATAAAACTCAGTATAATGAGAGAAAGATAAGCTTTGAGTCCAGCCAATTTCACTGTAAATCCTGCAGCTTTTTCTGTGTTCACTTGTTCCCTTATTCAAAATTCCTTTCCTATTTCTTCACGTGTACATTAAGATGTGATTCACCCACGTTCATTCTGTGCTGTCTTTCTTGACTGATACAATTGTATTCCCTATCTCTATGCCTTTGCTCCCCCTATCCTACTTTTCTCTTTAGCCTTTCCAAATCTTTTCTGTTCATCAACGCTCAATTCCAGTTGTACCTTCTTCAGGAAGTCTTTCCTTATTGCCCCAGACCTCTTTTCTGAATAAACACTCCTAACTTAGAAGATCTTAAATTCACTTTCTCTTTCCATTTTCTTCTACCTTTTCCAACAGTATTATCAACTCTTGGAGCCCTGGGGTCATGCCACTCATTTCTGGCCACCTTCAGGGCCAAACATATGCCAGTGATAGACCCAGTTAAAGAGGGAGCTTATGGAATTCTGAATAGATAGAACCATCTATATCTGTGACCTAGTCTAGATACCCTAAAATTCTCCTCTAGAAATTCTAGAAATCCTATGCAGCAATTAGCAAGTGCATATATAGGGCAAGAGGGAAATTGAGTGGGCATGGGTCCAAACTGCAATTTCAGCTTCAAATAGAACAGTTTCACTTTTATGTCTTTAAGAGATTGGCCTTCCGTGTAAGATCTTATGAAAAAAAAAAAGAAAGTTGTAAGTTATATCAGAAAGTATGAAGACACAAAGTGATTTGTTTAATTCAGAGGGTTACATTTACACCATAGATTATGTGATAGATTATGTGAATGGTGCCCCCAAAGATGTGTAATGAACAAGCTGAGTGGCAAAAAAAACCCAAAACCCAGAGCGATCTATACTAAGGGCCAGGGTTTAATGCAAACACAAGCTTCTACCAAACCTGGTGAAATTGAGACAGGGTGTCCTCAGCGGACACGGGTGCCTGAGGCACTGAGATCTAGGAGAAGAACTAAAGCTTTTCTCTTGCTCTTTCTCTCAGCTTGCAGTGACATGCAGCTGATCTGGAAACAGGCTTGCCAATTAGAAATACAAATAAACGCAGCCTTCATTCATTACTCTCTGGGCCCTCAGGCTTGGGATCTGGGCTCCACCTTTGCTGTCTGGCTGTCAGCAAATGCTTATGAGCATCAGATCAAAGGCTCTAGGGGAGGAAGACAAGGCAAATTCCAGCTAGCCAATCCTTCAGAGGGATTAAGGAAGGGTAGTTACTAAGATAAACAAAACAACGCTGTGAAGAAGGCATCTCAGCAGCTGGGAAGATGGAGATGGTCTTATATATGGACATGTCAAAAGAAGAGGATGATGATAACTTTAAGAACTGTAGGCCAGAGGGATCATTTTAGAGAAGGGTGACTTCAAACTTGGAAGGAGAGAATATCAGAAAGTAGTCAGAGCTGTGAGGATATTAGGAATCAGCTAGCCTATACTCTGGCCTAGATTTCAACAAACTATGACCCATGCAGGAAATTCATCCTATGTCCAACTTTAGTAAATAAACTTTTATTAGAACACAGCCACTCCCATTCATTTATGTGTTGTATATGACCACAGTGGCAGAACTGAGTAGCTACAATAAAAACTATGGCATACAAAAGCTAAAATGTGTTCTATCTGACCCTTTACAGAAAAAGTTTGGCAACCCTCATATAGCTTTAATTTACAGAGGAAGAAAGCAAGTTTCAGAGAGAGAGAGAGATCCAGGAATATGGCAATATGATGGATTAGTTAAAACTTAACTTATTGTGAGGGTGCACATTTATAATTCCAAGTACTTGTAGGCTGAAGCAGAAGGATGGCAAGTTCAAGTTCTAGAAAATTTAGTTGGATCATTTTCAAAATAAAATTAAAAAGTATAGGCATGCAGCTCTATTGTTGGAGTACTTGTCTAAAATGCAAAAAGCTCTGTGTTCAATCCTCAATACCACAAAAAATAGAAAATAAAAAACAGAATCAAATAGACCATCAATATACTTGGACAGTGACTCTACAAGGAGAAAAGATAGAGTGGGACATCTTTTCTCCATTAAAAAATAAAAACTTATTGAAACAGCATGCTTTTGAAAATGCTGGCCTCGTAAAAACCTTCCCCTTTTAATCAAGGAGAAAGTGTGTCCCAAAGAAGGAAAATGACTTTCCAAGACAACATAGTGAGTTAGTGATCCTTTTACCACATGACCTGAGATTTCTGATAACCAATTCATCACCTGAACTAATTACCTCATATTTAAAATACTGATGGTATGCACTGCATGACATCTTGCCATATGCACATAATTTAATTTAGAAAAAAGAACTTGGAGATGTTAATAAAAGTTCCCTTGATCACACAAATGTCCACTGGCATTGGGTTAAAGATATAACTTCAATTATCACTCCAATTTTAGTATATGTATTGCCAAAGCGAGCACTATAACTTCATTTAATAACAAAATAATCTATAGCTCTTTGCTGCTTTGCTTTTGCTCAAGAAATCTTTAGCTTTTTCAATCTATCATTCTAGTAACAGGGATTAAAAGCTGATAGTCCAAGATAAATACTGCACCTCAGTAGTAGAGTAGAATTATCAGCTGAATCCATGGGCTGGTTTTGCAAAAGAAGGACACTTGGGAATCATCTGGTCCAACTTTTTTGCTTAGCTAGTGAGGAAACTGAGACCAAAAGAGTGAAGTGGTCTTATCTCTAAGTCCCATGAACATTTATTAAGAATAATGTTTTTCTTAAAGGTTGTATGAGGGAAGACCGTTAGTCATTTCCTTAATTACTCTTCTATAGACATTACAATTGTGAAAGCTAACTGCTTCTGACCTAACCCCACACTGTGGCTAAGGTCAGCTTTTCAAAAGGCAAACTGTGTACAGTAGTCCTCTCCTGCTTGAAACTCCTCCTTGCTATTCTTTGACTCTAAAGTTATAGATCAAAACCCATGAAGTGGGGCACAGACAATATGGGATCCAGACAACCCATTGCTGCTCCAGTCTGATCTCAAATTCTATCCCACCTAGATCTACTTTCCACTTAAATAACCTTTAAGTCCCTTATATATACCTGGTGTGCTTCTGTTGGTCCTGGTGCATGCACTTCTCTCTAAAAATGCTTCCTTGCATTCTACTCTCAGGCCCTGACTGATCCTTCAGAGATTAATTCAAGTGCTAATTCCCCAGAAAAACCTTCCTCGAGTCTCCATGCCATCACTGTATATTAATATTTCATATTGCAGACCCTCACAGCACCCTGATCTCTGTATCAGGTATGACTGTCTCAAGTCTATAAACTGCTTGAGGCCAAAGACAGTATCAGTTTTGCTAATTTCCATATCTGCCCTACCCAGCTCCCAGAGCACAGTAGGCTTTCAGAAATATTTTCAATGAATACCTGTTTAATATATAGTACCATTACATACCCTAATAACTCTGCTATGTTCTCAAGCCATCAATGAATCTAAGAGCCAGGTTGTGGGAATTACAATCATGACAACTAATCCAGACTCCCTTTCAAGACACAACCTCTTCATAAGTAAAACAAGCCCTCTCAAATGAAAGGTCAACATATGAAGAAGATCTGACCTGTTTTCCTGAGGTTCTGGCCTCCTCTATGTTTGCATGTAGCCCTTGACATTGAGAGAATGGGAAAGTTAGGTTAAAATATGCTGTCTTTTACAGGCCAAGAATAAAGAGCATTTTTGAAGAAACTTATCCTCTGTTCACATTTCCCATCCCTCTGAACAATGATTCCAAAATAGGATCATGTCCAATTCAGTTCCAATGACACTACAACCCATTCATTTGAGAACCTGCCAACTGAACTTTCTTTTTTCTCCTCCCAAATTCCCACTGGGTATTATTTTGTTGCCACCAAAAAAAAAAAAAAAAAAGTCTCAGTTGAAGTGACAACTCCTTGTTGGGAGGGCAGCCAGGGCTTTTCGGCAGGAGGTGATGGCACCGTTTGCCCTCTTCCAGAAAACAAGACAAAGGCATCAGACTAAGGGCTTCTTGGAGGAGCCAAAGCTGCGCGGATGTTTGTTCAATATTTCACGGCAGCAGTGCAGGGCGCTGCCTCCCTAGTCAAAAGGGCTTGCTTTGGCAACAGGCTCACAGTTGAAGCATTTAAAAGCTCCACGGGGACCAGAGGGGCTCAAATTAGAAACGTTAAGGGAGGGGAAGAAGGGTGAGACTTTTATATCATAAAGAATGGCCTTTCTTACAGCAATGGCCTCTCAGGAATTGCTGAAATGGGATCATTTCTTAGGCGGAGTTACTGTCTCCTGTTGGAGGAAAGCATTTGCTCTGAGGCCAGACTCAAGGACTCATACAAATATCCTTAACAAAGGAAAACAGCCAGTTAAAATGCCATCAGTTAAGGCCTGCACTTCTGCATTGCACAATTGAAACTTCTCAGCCTAACAAAGTCCAGCGTCATTGGTATGTCCTTTATAAGTAACAGTACAAACCTAAATGAGTCATGGTGAGGATTAAATAAGGTGCCTGGCACAGGTTAAGCACTTAGTAAATATTAGTTGTTATTGTTGTTGTTGTTGTTACTGTGGTTGTTACTGTGGTTGTTGGAACAGGATGTTAAAATTGAAATTTCTATCGAGACACCAGGATATAATAGAAGTGAAATCCCAAAGTCAGGCCCCTAGTTCCAGAATTTACAAAGGAGATGAATTATAAGTAGTTTCATAACTCTGGAAATGTTAGCCAGAACAAGGAAATAAAACGAGATCATCAAGTAGAAAGGATTTCAGGAAAATTTTCTATAGAGAGAACCACTACCACATTTGGGATCCCCAGTGCCCCAGGTGGGACATGCAGAGCATGCTATCCTTTAACTCCAAGTTTTGCAACAAGGACCTCCAAGTGTTACTTGGAGAACTTATTATTTGTTATCAGTAACTGGGAAGATAGTGGAATAAGGTCTTTCTCCACCTGAAAAAGCCCCAGTGTCCGGCGTCAGTAGCTTGCATCAGAAGGGGCTTCAGGGGGATTAGCATAAACTCCCAGAGGTTTCCAGGAGAAAAATGTTTTTGTTTTCCCTGGACCAGATGTGGAGAAAGAGCTGGCCTGGAGCTGTTTTGTGTTCTGCCCAAGAGGAATTCTAACATAAGGTGAGTGGTGTCCAGAATAAGTTTCCATGGAGTGAATGGGCAGAGAACCAGCAGGTTGGAGCATCTATAGGAACCAAAGGGAAATTGCAATATTTCATATCTTGGGAGAAATTCTTAGCCACGGGGATCACCACAAAGCCATTTTAACCCCTCTCCCCAAGAGAAAGGAAAAACTTTAAAAATCTGCTAGAACCAGAGAGTACAGAGCTAGGTAACAGGACACCAGAACAAGTATGACCATCCCGATCCTTAGCAATTCCTCTCTCCTTCTGCTTTGATTGTGGAAGGAAAGGAGGAAGTACAAGTTAGAGAAAGAAAATGAAGATCAGCAATATCCCAACTCCTGACCCCACTGAAAAAGACAAGGAGCTCCGACACGTCGAATTTAGATATTTGATTATAATTTTGGACTAAATATCCTAATTCTTGATTTGAAAGTGCTAGCAATGTTAAATGTCTACAGCATTCTCTATTTCACAAGTGATAACAGATTAGACATTGTCTGCTATGACTTTCATCTCCGGTACAGGAAGATTATCCAAGAAGATACACGAAGAGCAGTGTTGGAACCAACTCAATATAGATTATATCTGACTGTTCTCGATTTCTACTATCAACTGAACTACTGACGTCATCGCTATAGGGCCTATCGCATTTGTAACTTTAATTGATGTGCTGGTTGTAAGAATATCTGTTTCACCAGCTAAATCCTTAGCTCCGCAAGTACAAGGACCATGGCCAGTTTTAGTGAGCTTTTGTATTCCCAGGGCAGAATTCATTGTCTGATATTGTGTACCCAGTTTGCAGTTAAATATCTGAATAAATGAATAGATGAATGTGTGGACCTGACTCCCTTCTCCTTAATCCTTCGCTTCGGGTAATATGTATTAGACTCTAAACCTCCTACCTCAGTTTACTACCCCCGCCCCAAAGGCAGCTGGTCTTCACTGTACTGTTACACTTCATGAGGTAATCTGCCCAAAGCCACACAACTAGTAACCAGTCTAGCTATTACTACCTAGTTCTGCCTCTTGCACAGAACATAGTTCCTCTTTGAAAAATTTTACCACCAATTTTGACTCTGCATGATGAGTCCCCCACTATTCTAAGACCCTTCCCTGTACTTATTATCCCTAGCAACCCCCAATTTCGCTACTCATTTTCACGGGCTAATAAGTTTGAGCAGGTGGAAGGCATTCTAAAGGTCATCTGGTTGGAAATCCTATCTAACGTTTCATTCACCAAATCATCCTCCAATTCCTTCTTAGACACATTGTATGATGTGAGAAGGCCCATTGTGAGAAAGCTGTTAAACTGAATTCCCATCTAAAAACTGCATTCCTCTAACCCACATTTAAGAGCTTTATGCTTTTTGGATGCCTTATCTGCACTATTCAAATTTGCACCTACTTAAAATTCATGCTACGATTAATCAATTAGCTGGGTGAATGAAATCCATACCACAGAAACTGTGGGGCATTCTTGACTGGCTTCTGATAATGTGTGTGTGTGTGCTATATCCCACGGGTGCGCATTTGGAGAATGGAAAGAAAAGCATTAATGGAGGGTCCACAAAGAGGAGAGCAGCTTTACAAAACTGCCAAACAAATGATCTCCTGATATAACTTCATTGGAAGCTTGTTTTTCCTAAATGCAAAAATGATAAGAAAAATCACAAACAGGTAGCTATAGCACAGTGGCATGCATGACTTTGAATTCTAGATCTTCTATTTTCTAGCTAGACCAGTTGGATCACTTACCCTCTCTAAGGCTCTATTTTCTCATCTGTAAAATGCCAATAATATTAGTACTTCAATCTTGGTTCATTTGAAAGATTAGCTAGAAACAAAACCCAATGAGGAATTTCCAATTCTAAAGTATCAGCAACATCATCAAGGTCATTTCTTCCATTCCTTGGCCTTTATGCTACCATTACTCAATTCTTTTTTTTTAATTAAATTCTTTTATTGGTACATTGTAGGTATACAACACAATTACATTTCTCACTGGGAATTGTACCTTTACATAATGCATCTTGGTTCTTATTTTTTCCCCATTCCTAGCCCTCCCTTCACCCCCTCCACCCTTCCCTATTTACAAAGACTTTATTTCCATTTTTTCCATTTCTCAGCATTTTTCCTTTCCTTTCTTTCCTTTCTCCTGCTCCTCCCACTATCCCTACCCCTTTGGACATTTTCTTCCTATTTTACATTATCGATTATTCATTCTAATCATTGGTACATTTTAGGTATGCAATATAATGACATTCACCATTGGAAATTTGCACCTTTACATAGTCTCTCTTGGTTCTTATTTTTCACCCTTGCTCAGCCCTCCCTTCAACCCCTCCAGCCCTCCCTATTTACAAAGATTTTGTTCCTATTTTTCCATTTTCTCATATTAATCCCATTCCCTTCTATCCTTTCCCCTAGCCCTCCCACTTCCTTCCCCTTTGCCCCTTTTCTTCCTATTTCACATTACCTATTATACATTTTAGTCCTTATTTACACTTTCAGTTTCTCACACCAGAGAAACTATTCGGAATTTATACATGTGTGACCTATTTATTTCACTTAAGAGTATCGCCTCAATGTGCATCCACTTAGCTATAAATGTCTCTAATTTCTCATTTTTTATGGCTGAGTAGTACTCCATTTTATAAAAAAACCACATTTTCTTCATCCAGTCTCCAGTTGATGGGCATTTGGGCTGTTTCCAATTTTAGCTATCACAAACTGTGCTGCTATGAACATGGGTGCACTGTGGTATGATTCTTGTAATTCTTTGCGGAAGATCCCCAGCAGTGGAATAGTGGGGTCAAATGGGACTTCCAGTCCTAGTTCTTTGAGGTATCTCCATCTTGATTTCCACAGGAATTGCACCAGTCTACACTCCCACCAGCAGTGGAGCAGGGTTCCTCTTTCCCCACAGCCCCGCCAGCATTTGTGGTTCATCTGGAACAAGAAGAGACCCAGAACAGCAAAAGCAATTCTAGGTAACAGAGACATGGCAGGGGGTATCACAATCCCCAACCTGCAACTATACTACAAAGCTATTGTGATAAAAACAGCATGGTACTGGCAAAGAAACAGACCTGAGGACCAGTGGAACAGATTAGAAGATGCAGAAACAACGCCAGACACACTCAGCCATCTCATCTTTGATAAAGGAGCCAAACACCCTCACTGGAGGAAAGATAGCCTCTTTAATAAATGGTGCTGGAAAAATTGGGCTTCAACTTGCCAAAGATTAAAACTAGACCTATATCTCTCACCATGCACTAAACTAGAATCAAAATGGATTAAAGATCTAAATATTAAAATAGAAACTCTGAACCAGTTGGAACAGAGGTTAGGTAGAACCCTCGAAGACATCAGTGTAGGAAAAGATTTTATAAACAAAACCTCAGTTGCCTGTGAACTAGCACAAACAATCAACAATTGGGATCTCTTCTTATTAAAAGGCTTCTGCACAGCAAGAGAAACCACCAGCAGTGTGAAGAGACAACCCACAATGTGGGAAAAAATCTTCACCTGCTCTTCCTCAGACACAGGTCTACTACCTCGAATCTATAAAGAACTTAAAAAGATGAGACCTCCCAAATTTAAAGACCCCATCTGAAAATGGGCATCTGAAATGAACCAACATTTCTCAGACAAAGAAGTAGAAATAGCAAATAAACACATGAAAAAATGTTCAACATCACTGGTCATTCGAGAGATGCAAATGAAAAGAATGCTGAGATTCCACTTCACTCCAGAAAGAATGGCTGCTATCATGAAATCAACCAATTACTCAATTCTTATGCATGTCAGAATCTCTAAGTCTTCCCTTGAAACCTGCCTGATGCTTCTAAGACATTTAGCCAAATCCATCTGCTTTCGACCTATTGAGTAGACTGCTGTCAAACTGAACAATTAAGATCAAAGCTATTGAGTCAGACTACCTAGTTTCAGATCATAGGCAAGTTCCTTTACCTTTACAGCACTGATTTTCTCATTTGTAAAACGGGGAATCCTAATTCCTCATTCAACTCTTCTAAGAATCAAATGAGAGATGCTTAATTACCTGATTTACACCTATGATTTTATATGGTCTTCACTATCATCCTTACAAAGTAGAAACTGTCATCCTCTTTTACAGATGTGAGAACTGAGGCTCCGTGTGATAAACTATAACCTATTAGCAGTTACCTGTCTTCAAGTGAAAACAAGTACGCCTCTGCCGAGGGTCATGCTTTCTGTGAAAGAGGGACCCCAGGCACTGCCCAGTAGCCCAGTAGTGCCTGATGTCTTGGCCAGAATCTGGGACCACTCAGCACTGAACCTCGTTATCACTTCTGCCTCTTGAGGAAAGGTAGATTTTGACCAGTAATTGAAGGCTTAAAAATAGGCCATGTGTGATCTCCTGCTGCCCTCTAGTGCTTGTTTAAGATGATTGCTCTTGGGAAACGTAAATTATCTCTCCATGCCAGTGATTACTGTGTGCCAAGCAGACGTGGTAGGCACGGGGGGGGGGGGGCGGGCAGCAAAGGAGACAATAAAGATTGACCTGTGATACAAGGAAATCTAGTGCAATAACTAAAAGAATTCCGAATGACCACTTCCTTACAAGTCTATCCTGTGCTACGCACTGGAGGCAGGTGTGTGTGTGTGTGTGTGTGTGTGTGTGTGTGTGTGTGTGTGTGTGTGACTATGAATAATGGAATAATGATTTGTCATATTAGTTGTACTTAAATTTACTGAATGTATCACCTGGGAAGAAAAAGTTAGAGAAATGGAGAAGAGACTGGAGATATAACATAGAGAAAAGATAATAGAGCTAAGTCCTTAAGGGCAGAAAAAGAGCTAACCACCTAGGTGGCAGTGGAAAGGCTATGGTATGAATGTCAGATGAGTTCAAATTTTAGTTTGGTCAAAACTAAGCATGCTGCTGGGGCCTCTGTGTCTAGTTATGCAGGTTGAGCCCTGCAAAGGCTGACAAGGCAAGAGGTTGAGGAGGGACTTGATCCATTCTCAGCTCTACTCGCCAAGTCTGTGCTCATGTAATTCAGCCAACCAGAGGAGCACATTTTCTTAGTCCATACAAAAGGAGATGTACAGGCTATCCACAGGCTTGTAGGAGAGCATTGAAAGCTACTTCCTCAGTAGAAGCCTGTATGTTTTCATGTATAAAATAAGGATAGTAGCATTGGTAATAAAATGTTGTTAAAGTTTAAGATAATGTGTGCCCATGCCAGACACTTAGTAGCCATTGAATGTCTTAATACTATTATTGTAACAATATAGTTGCATTTTTAAAATGTACTAGGATAAGCGCTTGAAAGAGTGGAAAAGAAACTCACCTTTCCCAGCCTTCTAGTTTTTATTAAGCACAAGATATCATAGATCTCATTGAATCTTCACAATGTATTTTGGACGAAGAAATGTTATAATTTGTACAATTATATTCTAGCTGAGAAAATAGAGGTTTTGAGAGGTGACAGACTTTGATAATTCAGAATCTGACTCCAAAAGCCCCTTTTCTATTAAATGGAGCTCAAAGTGTCATTATTGGGAGGCTTGCCTTTTCCCTGGGATCTAGTTCCCCTACTTTGTTAAAAACTCTGCTCAAAATTTACTGCTGAAGGAATGACTGAAAGACTAGTTCCTTCCTCTTCCTTCCAGTTGTAGGTCAAAGGATCATTCTTGGACAGAGCTTAGGGAACAAGAGGCCTCTGAGATACTAATGCATTGGTTAAATGAAAACTCCCAGATTGTCCTTCTTGGACATGACCTAGAGGCAGGTAAGCACACCAACAAAGCACACAAGACCCTCCTGTGCCAGGAGGTTGCCAGCACCAAACCTCCAAGAGGGTGTGAACCTCAGGTGGGGGCAGCTATTGCCTTTGGTTAGAGGAATCATTAGGAAATAGAATCATAACCTTCTGACCACTTTAATAGGAACATCTCAGTCTTTCTTTCTCACTTCTCTATTTTTATCAAAATCTTGACAATGCTAGAGTTAAAAGATCATTTTAAAACATACTAACAGGCATTCCATAACATGTTCAATTGTGAGTTCCTTCTCCTATTAGCTGCCCTTTTCTCTGTAGCTGTGCTGCTAGAGGTGGAGGAGGCTAATGAGCTCGTCTAACAAAAAGCAAAATTAAATTAAAATTTAAAAGTTGAAACTCATCAGAAATTGTGTCTTAAAATTGACATGATCGGTAAAATAAATATTAACAATTGCTACACTCTTATAAGCACGTATTCCAGGCTAGATATTCTGCTACTTGTTTTGCATACATTATTATACTTGGTCTCTATAAATCCTAGCAGCTATGAGAGGTTGGTTTCATTACTGTTTTTAATGGTGATAAAAGAAGGGGTTCAAGAAGAACTGAACTGACATTTCCACCTATCTTTATTTCTCAGTACTTTTTCACTATATTAAGCTGCCTCTCACCATGCTCTATTGCTAGAGATTCAGGTCTAGGATGTTATAAACTGTATTTGAACATATAAATTCTGTTACTTCTACCCATTACACCATAGTGATGAGCAATAAAGCTCCTAAAAGAAAAATCTATGGAAAATTGAAAGTAAACTTGTTGAAAACTATGGTGTATCTAAAAGTAGGGTAGATACTGTGTACTTAAAAAGGAATCAAACAGTGTTTTATCATATGTGATATAAAACAAAGGAAAATCTACTTTATTAAATTGGAAAAAAGCAATGCACTCAGTAGTGTTTATAGTGCTTTTCCTGGGAAATAATATATTTCTCCCCTTTTTTGACACAAAATACACACACACACATATACATACACACACACACATATATATATATATACATATATCTTTCACTAAAAAATTGAAATTATTAACCAAACTAATAATATGGTTACCTATAAGGGAACACAAGAAACAAGGTCAAGCAAGATAACAAAGATCCAGAGTCTTTCTGTATATCTCATGTTAGCTTTACAATCACACACAAATTTTTGTGTACTTTTTTAAAAGATAAAAAAGATAAAACTTGTCCTTCTAAATTACATACAAACTGAAAAACTCAACTGTGTATCAAATTGTTGACAAAACTAAATAGAGAAAATCATTTCAAGAGGCTTTATCATGTAGTATTTGGGTGTTATATGCTTAGTGATAAATACTACAAACAAAAGATCTGCAAATAATTTTAAACTAGATTTAATGATCTTATCTACAGTTGTAACACTGGTATTGTAATTTTAAAACTATTATGTGCATATTTTTGGCTTTCACAATAAAGCTATTATGTTACCAACATTAAGAACTAAGATTTTCAGCCTAACACAGTCTAGATATAAAGTGAAAGAAGTTAAAGAAAAATTCTGTAACCTGAAATTTTAAGTAGAACCATCTGTCCACTGAAAAGCCTAGAAGACAATCTACTAGAAATGAATGAATTTAATGCCCCAATACTGATTTCAAAATACCCTTTTCCATTAAAAAATGAAAAGAAAAAAAGATTCTTGAAAAATTCCCGATTCCAGGTCTGGAACAAATACAGCTCAAGCCAAGCCTACGATGTTTTGCTACACCAAAAGGCAAGCTCAAGACTAATAGTGTGATTTCAAAAGGACATGGAAACCAACATAAAAGGGCTTATATCAGCCTAACATGAAACAATTTGAACATCAAAGATAATGGTACCAAAAGACTGAAATTCATCAAAGAAACATATTTCCATCAATTCATAATATTCTCTAAAGGTAAACTTCAATTACGTTAAAACCTAATCCAAAACTAAATAAACCAATGACCAATGAACAAAGCTCATTGGTCACTATTAGAGGTTGCTAGGAGATCAATATATTATTCTGAAATTAATCAGAGTCAAGTATTATTCATGTTTTTATCATATGAACTGGATTTCAAGGCAACTACATTTTTATGGAAATATTACTGGTAATAAAGGCAGAAAGAATGATAAAATTATAAAATTATTGTATACAACAATATCTAAAAAAGTAACAGATGTAGACAACTATCATCAATGAATCCTAAAACCATTAGAAGGAAGGCTAAAGGGAAAGTTTCTAATGAATAGATCAAACTGACAGCAACTGAATGTGCTGATCACTTATCATGAGTAACTATACTATAACTAGACATTAAGTCCTGCTATGCTCTCATAGGAAGCACACGACATCTCTTGTGTATTTTAAGTGGTACTCCTTAAACCCATGGAGACAATTCAGGGGTTCATGAATGTGGAAAAAAATCTTTGTACTGTAATGTGGCATTACCCTAAATTATGAATGCAAGCAACATACTGTAGTAGCAAAATAGTCTATGCCTTTGACATGATTGAATTTGCATATATTTGTATCACATTACAGCTATCACAAATATCTCAAAATATTTATGTTCTACTCAGAAATTATATTAGACTATCCATAGAGCTTGTCACCAATAAAGGAGTACATATATTAATACATTTAAACAATATTTTGATGACAATATCTTGATATAGTTTCTTTTGTAGTTCCTATGGGATTTTGGGGGGTTTTTTGGTAATGGGGATTGAACTCGGGTCCTTGTGCTTGCAAGGCAGGGAGCGGAACCACTGAGCTAAATCCCCAGCCTCCAATGTATTTGTTATGCAATCAAAAATATTATTCAGAGAAAGGGGTGAATAGTATTCATCATTCTATAAAAGGAGTCCAGGAAATGAAAACAAGTGATGAATTCCTGAAAGACAGCCATAAATTAAATAACACTACAAGGAAGCAATCAGTTAAATTTGCAATGTAGAACAGTTTGTTTGTTTGTTTGTTTGTTTATTGGGTTTTTTTGAGACAGGCTGCCACTATGTATTTCAGGCTGGCCTTGAACTCACTACATAGCCCGGGTTGGCCTTGAATTCACAGCAAACCTCCTGCTTCAGCCTTCTGAGTGCTGGGATAACAGGTGTGTGCCACTATGCCTGACTGGTACAGAACAATTTAGATAGACAATTCTTTTTCTTTTTTTTTTTTGGTACCGGGGATCAAACTCAGAACCTTGTGCTTGCGAGGCAGGTGTTGGAACCACTGAGCTAAATCCCCAGCCCTAATACAGAACATTTTAAAGGGCAAATGAAATGGTATCTTCAACAAATAACAGAATTGTCAAAAGTGTGTAACCTTTATAAATTAAAAGAGACCTAGTACAACATATGGGCATTTTTATCCTTATTTAAATATAGGCACAATTAAAAAGATTTTAAAAGCCAATTTTTATGTTCAAATTTTTAAAAATTTTGAGTATGAACTACTATATCTTATAATTATATTATGTTTAAAATAGCTAGCTGTGTATTTTAAATAACTGCTTTATCAGATGACTAACAGTGCATTATCGGTTTTTGCAGATTTTCTCCGAATCTGTGGCATATGTTGTCATTATCTTCAGATTGTCTTTTGCAGAGCAGAAGTCTTTAAATAAAGCCCAGTTTATCAATGATTTCTCATGCATTATGTTTTAAATTTTAAAATAACATTACTTTTTTATTTTTAGGAAATAAAAATAACCTATTAGATAAGCAATGACATGAAAAGGATATGTGAGGAGACTGGACAAAGGTGACTGTCTCGGTATAGAGCTAGTCTTGCAGATGTCATTTGATGGGTTAGTGAAAACCATCAGAAAAAGAAAAGGTGGTAAAAATCCTGGAGCCAAAAAAAA